>JASAND010009638.1:0-64671 GCA_030248195.1 Trissonchulus latispiculum
TGGCACTACGCCTGTAAAACTGTTGTAGGCTTCTACACAAAACTGAGACTTTTGTAAACTTCTGTAAAAATGTAGGAACAAAATAAGGTGCAAAATTTTATGTCAACAACCAGAATCTACTTAAATTGGAATTTGAGAGTCATTAACTTCGAAATTGTGTTTGATAAAGCCACATAAAACTGTTTAGAACCGGCAGTGTTTAGAATTAGTTTAAGTTTAAGTTTAGTTTAGAATTAATTAAAATTAGTAAGTGATACAGTCGGAATCATACATAGATTTTCCAAATGATGACAAAACATCCGACCTGAGCTTGGACTTAAAATAGTCTAGTGATGATGGATCCCAAAGAAAATTATTGCTTTCATAAAACTCCATAAGCTTACATTCCTTTCCAAAATTCCAATTGTCCGACATGGTGAAAAAACTGCAACTAGAGAGAGATTAGTAGCAGGGATGGAAACTGGGTCACTTTTTGTGACCCATGACCCACTCGACCCAAACATAAATTTGACCCAGACCCAGGGTTCCCTATCAAAACGTCTAAAGTCAAAACGTCTAACGTTCATAACGTCTAACGACGGAACGTCTACTGACGGAACGTCTAAGTTTTCTAAAATTGTGTCACACATTCAAATCGTCTAAACTTTCACAACTTTTGGTGATTATTTTTACTTATTTTGTATGGGTCTGGGTCAGTTTTCTTAAAGGCCGCTTTGGGTATGGGTGGCAGGGTCTTGCCAAATCTTGAATTTGAAGTTCTGGCATTGTGCCAAATATACTTCTTATTTTCTGCACTAGCTTCAGTATTCGACTAGTCATTGACTATTCACTGATTATTTACTGAATACTGATTTCTGACTGTAATCAGGAAAGAAGGTGCAACAGATTTCACTGATTATTGATTACTTATTAATTTTAAGCAGAAGTTCTAAAGTTTCTAGAATTGAAAAGTCTAATGTAAATTGTAAAAATATTGACAAATTAAGCAAAATTTAAAATGAAACAATAAACTAGACTTAGAGTTTAATTTAATATGATTCTTAAATACATTTACTTTAAAATAACATTAAACCTTATTTGCTTTCTTTAAAAATGATTTTAGACGTTTTGAACGTGTGACACAATTTTAGAAAAATTAGACGTTTTGCCTGTAGACGTTTCGTCGGTAGACGTTATAAACGTCTGTTCCATGGATCTCCGCTTTGTCGCAGTGGGGCGGCTTGCACCTGATGTTTGGAATGGATGGAACCTCATTCCTGCCTCTGGTCAACAAAATGGGATCGGCATTTGTGGTTGCCACTCTTAGTGGAAGCGAAGAACCCGCCGAACCAAACCCATCTGTTCCCGGTTATTCCAGCCGGGTTTTTGCTAGGAGAACCGGGTAGTCCGGCGTACTTGGCTCTCCTCCTCCTCAGAGCCGGCGACATCGAGCCCAACCCGGGGCCAGTCCCTCCGCCCCGATGGCCGTGCTCCGTGTGCGGAAAAGCAGTGGGCTACAATGACTATTCCATCAAATGTACTGTCTGCGGTCTATGGGCCCATGCCCGAACGTGCTGCAGACTTTCTGTCCAATCCCTCAACCGCATGTCAGCGGAGGCCCTCAACCAATACCACTACCCTGCGTGCCCAGCACAGTCTACCCGTCACTCCCAGCCCAGTTCCCCTTCTACCCACCCAGCCCCCAGGTCTAGTCCTCCCCCCTCTCCCAGCTCCTACCACTGCCCTCTAGTCTCTAAACCTCGGAAAGCCCTTCGTATCCTTCAGTGGAATGTCGGTGCTACTACGAAGAAGAAACAGTTACTGGCTAAGCTGGTGCAGCAGTCAGACGCCGATATTGTCCTGGTACAGGAAACCTGGCTTAAGCCGGGTGAAACTATAAGGATCCAAGGATTCGACGAAGTCCATGCCTACCGGAGGCAGGGACGGCAAGGAGGCCCCCCACCGGTGGAGGGGTTGCCACCCTCATACGCCACGGCCTCGGCTATGTCCACGATGATAAACGCTACACTGCCCCTGCAGATGACTCCACGGACGTTGCGGTTATACACCTCCAAACTCGGTCTGGCCCAATCACGATTGCCAACGTATATGTTCCACCAATCTCAAACGATGGTCAGGACCAGAGGACCCAGTCCTTCGATCCCGTGTTCCTCCCCAACCCAGCCCAGAACAGACTAGTGGTCGGCGGGGATTTTAACGCTCACGCCCCTGCATGGGATCCAGTCCAACCCCAGGACAATCTCGGTGAACTAGTCATGGACTGGTCTAGCTTCCACGGTCTCTGTGTAGCCAACGATGGCCTGCCCACCCGGCTCAACCGCCATACTGGAGGTAAATCTTCTCCCGATCTTACCCTTCTACATCCTAGCTGGGATGGGAAATTCCAGTGGACTACCATACAGGCGGCCCTCTCTGACCACAACCCTATCATCTGTGACCTGGGCCTCACGGCTTCCCTAAGCAAACCGGTCGTGAAGAAATGTCTGTCTTACAGGAAGGCAGACTGGACACTTTTCCGGTCTAAACTCGATTCGGAACTCCAGCAAGCCAAACCAGAGCCCGGCAGCTCAGTCTCGAAGCTCAACAAATGGCTCACCAGTGCTATCCTTTCAGCGGCCAGGAAGGCAATTCCGCAGAACAGACTCCAAAAACCGAAGGTCTGGTGGTCAAAGGAAATCAACGCTGCCCTTAAGGAAACCATTCGTAGGAAAAAGGTTTTCCTTGCTTCTAAATCTCCAGCTGACAAGGATTCCTGGATAAGCTGTGAACGGTCATTAAAGAATATGATCACTGAGGCCAAGCGAAACAGCTGGACAGACTTTGTTGCCACTCTCAACGCTAGAAGCGATCCTGCCAAGGTATTTCGTACGATCCGGGCTATTGATGGAAATCAATCCAGACCAAATACTGGCGAGGCAATGTTCCGTGGAGCCAAACTTCTCAAGTCGGACAAGGAAAAGGCCGTCGGATTTGCCAAGGAGTACGCTCAAGTCAGTCACCTGAAAATTACTAAGTCTGACAGGAAAGCTGTCAGATCAGTCAGAACTACCCTGAAAGGTGCCTGTGGTTGTCAACAACAGCCCAATCCACTCTGCTCAACCTTCACAGCTCCGGAATTACAGACGGCCATCAGCCAGCTCACTATGAAGAAAGCTCCAGGCCTGGACCAGGTATCCAACGAAATGCTGGCTAACCTCAGTGCAAACGCCAAGGCAGCCCTCCTGGACCTTTACAATAGGTCCTGGTCTACCGGAGAAGTGCCGGCGATCTGGAGAAAAGCCAAAATCATCCCAATTGCTAAAAGAGGTAAACCAGCGAATCGAGTAGATTCATACAGGCCAGTCAGTCTGACTAGCTGCATAGCCAAACTATTCGAGCGGATGATCAAGAACCGGCTTCTCCGATGGCTGGAAACTAACGACAAGTTGGATCAGCGCCAGGCAGGCTTCCGCCCCCTCAGGTCTACGGAAGACCAAATCCTAAGGCTAACCCAATCTATTACGGATGGCTTTACCTCACCCAAGCCTCCTAAAAGAACAGTTCTAGCCCTGATAGATTTCAGAAGAGCTTTCGACACTGTGTGGAAAGATGGCCTGATCCTGAAAATGATCGAAATGGGCCTTCCGGCCTGCCTTGTTCGCTGGGTACGAAACTTCCTCAGTGACAGGCGAGCAGCCGTCCAAGCAAACGACTATCTCAGCCCTTTCCGAAAGTTCCACCATGGGGTCCCACAGGGTAGTTGCCTGGCACCAATCCTTTTCCTCATTTTCATCAATGATATTTTGGCCAATTTGCCTGAAGGGGTCCAGGCCTCGCTCTTTGCTGACGACCTCGCTTTGTGGTCGCAAGACAGTAATATCCATCTGGCAGAAGAGAAGCTCCAACTCGCCCTGAACTCCGTCACTGAGTGGTCCAGGAAATGGAAACTGGAAATCAATGCGGCGAAATGTGAAGCTAGTTTCTTCACTACCTGGAATCGCGAGGCCAATTTCCGGCCGAACCTCACGGTGGCCGGCGACCCAATCCCTTATGTAGCGCACCCTGTATTCCTGGGTGTAACGTTTGACCGCCTTCTCAATTTTGGCCAACATGTCCAAAAACTCAAGGCGAAAGCGTATCCACGGCTCCGAATACTAACCACAATGGCATCCAAAAGCTGGGGCTGCGAAAAGGAAGACCTTCGCCTCCTGTATCTCACGTTCGTCAGATCGGCCATAGAGTACTGTGCGGGGGCCTGGATGCCAGCAGCAGCGGAATCACACCGGCAAACCGTGGAAAAAATTCAAAATCTGGCGGCCCGGTCTATCACGGGTTGCGTCAGAGCGGCACCGGTAGAGATCCTCCAACTGGAAGCCAATCTAATCCCACTCCACCTCAGGGGCCAGGAACTGTCTGCACTGGCATACGAACGATCCATGCGGCTACCGGAAAATAACCCACGGAAATCCATCGCTGCCAACCAACCAGATCACTGCCGGAGCCTAAAATCTCAGCCTTCCTGGAGGACTAGTGCCAGAAGGATCGTAGAGCAGTGTGACCTCCTCAATTGGCCAAGGGAGCCAATCCACCCAATCACAGACCTGCGGCCAGACGAACGTGCGGTAGACTGCTCAGTGTACCCCGACCTGGCCAGACCAACCAAGAAGACTGATCCGCCAGAAACTCGAAGAGCAGCAGCCATCGAAACCCTTGCAGGCCTTCCTCGGGCGGACGTAGAAGTGTGGACTGACGGATCAGCTGTAAACTCGATCGCCAATGGAGGAAGCGGTATCTGTGTCATCTTCAAGGACGGCAGGCCCCCTGTCCATCTCAGCTACCCGGCTGGAAGGCATTGCTCCAGCTTCAGATCAGAAATCACAGCGGTGGCCCGTGCACTGAACTGGTTAAACCAGAACCTCGACCCGCAGACACCTACGTCGATCAGAATTTGCACTGACTCGCAGTCAGCAGTCAGGCTAATTAAGAGTGGAATCAAAGCCTCATTCAGTGCCATCCTCTTAGAAGTCTGGAACGGCCTCAGGGCACTGTCGGCCCACCGCCTAGTAATCCAGTGGGTCCCGGGACATGCCGGCCTGCCCGGGAACGAGACGGCTGATCGCCTTGCTGGCGAGGGTTCAGCACTTCCACAGGAGGACATTCCGCTTGACATTTCTACCGCCAAATCCATCATCAAGCGCCACTTCCGACAAAAATGGATTTCCTCACCCCAACACCCAAGAGCGGCAGCAATCTATCAGAACCAAGGACCCTTGCCCCCGGACCGGGAAGCAGGAATGGCCAGAGCCGATCGGGTACTCCTCAGTCAGCTCAGGTCTGGCAAAACCTGGCTCCTGACCTCCTATCGCCACTCTATTGACCCCGACAGCTACCCAAGCCCCCTATGCCAGCACTGCTCCTCTGGAGAGGAGGAGGATGTTGAGCATCTGATTGTCAGGTGCCCAAAGTTTGCCCGCGAACGATTGCTAGAACTGGGAACCTCACCGGATCTCTCCTGCCTCAGGGAAAAGCCTTGGGCGGTTCTTCGCTTCCTTAGTGGCAGCGGGCTTCTGGCTCGCCGTGTATAGGATTTGCCTGATCGACCACCTACGACGACGACGACGACGACGTTATGAACGTTAGACGCTTTGACTTTAGACGCTTTGAACGGTCACCCAGACCCAGGGTGACCCATAAAATTTTAAAATTTAGTGACCCAGGCCCAAATGATCCAATAGAATAACTTGACACAGACTGACTTTACCTAAACGAGATTGTCCTTATGTTAAGTGTTTCTGAAACTCCCTTTCTTAATTTTTGGAAACACGGAAGAATAAATACATTCCACTCATAACTTTGATTTATTAAATTTGCAACCCAGACAAGATTTTTTTACTTTAAGAAAATGTGAGACGAGGAAGGGACATTTCACGATTTTCCAAAAGCCCTAACTATTGATTTTTTGACCACTAACTAAAATTTCGGACGGGAGACATTATCCAAAAGCTTAAATTTTTCAATAAACTTTTTTGAAATTTTAACCTAATGAGGGAAAGGGAAGGGGAAGGGAGGGAACTAAGGAACCTAAATTTTTCTGAAAGCATTTGTAGGTTTTATGCATCTAAATCGCATTAAAACCATTTAGCTAGCTTATGATTTTAAAATTAGCTCAAATTGAAAAGTTTTTATTGCTCTTCCAATAATGATGGAATTTAAGGAAATAATTACTACTGCAGCATTTTGCTTGCCATTTTGCTTATGAGATCTGAGTTGTTGATGCTGTAAAATTTTAAAATCGAAAGAAATATGTCCACCTTGTAACGTGATTCTACTGTGTGAACCGACTGAAATAGAATGGCGTGGAAAGTCACACCCAATTCTACTGATTTCTGCGAAATGAGTACTAAATTTAACTAATGCGTTAGTGATCGCGCCGAAGGCGCGAAAATTTTTTAGAAGCGGTGGTTTATCTTTAAAATTAGCTAAAATTCCTCCACAAAAATTCAAAACTTTAAAGATTTGGCAAGACTGGCCGAAAGGGCAACGCAAGGCCCAAAATGACCCTCTAAAGCTTCTGACCCAGACCCAAAGTGACCCACAGGAACCTTGACCCAGACCCACCCTGACCCAAGGGTTTCACTAAAGTTGTGACCCAAGACCCAGTGACCCAGCCAAAAATAGCGACCCAGACGACCCATGACCCAGTTTCCATCCCTGATTAGTTGCAATACACAACACACTACAGGAGACATCTTTGCACTTGTATTGACGTCAAGAGGTATAACCTTGTGACTGAAAAGAGGTGGCAGCTACTAGTGCCTTAAAGAAAATCTGTAATTAATTGGGAATCAAAATCCGGAAGTTTTTGATTAATGATATTAAAACTCAGACTTAGGGGCAAACTTGTTTGTCTAGTTCAATCAAAAGGTTGAATACATAAACTAAGCTAATCTCACCTTTATGTTATAATGCCCATTATTGGTATTTACACATTCCTTTACGCAAAGGGCTACTTCCTGTCTGGGCGTATCACAGTTTTCAGCTATGTGGATTTCAGGTCCAATTTATGTTTTGAAAAGAAAATTGGCAGATGATGTTTAGGCTTCTCCAGTCGGCTGAAAATTTCCTATCAACACCCTATTTGCTAATTGCGTTTGTAGTCTTTAATAAATTATGATAACGTGCTCATAAAAAGAGTGAACTACAACAGTCCTCTCTCTCATGTTGTTCCCCTTCAATACTGAGTAGTTCCATGTAATTTTAGAAAGTATTAGTTTTTTACTCAGCTAAAACCTCCATGGTAATACAAACTCAGCAATGCTTTCAGACCTATCATGGATCTATGTGACACTAAGCACATCCAGTCATACATGGAACATGTCGTTGTTGATTTTGTTGGTATCATACCCATAGATGTTTTCATTGTACACCAGCGTTTCACGTGAACTTCAAAAGGTTGAAATTCAGTATGAATAAACTTATTGTCACGGAGGGGGGTAGCTGAGTTAGCATGTGTATACTATTGAAAATCTGAAATTCAGTGGTTCGATTCCCGCACAGACACTTTTCTGCAAGACACTTTGCTGCATCTGTCCAGTTTATTATTAATGAATCGCGTTGGATTCGTTTCTATGCCATCTTTTCTATCGAGCAAATCAGGAATGTTGGCTGTGTCAACAGCACTGCAAGCTACATAGGTTTTGGAATACTTCCACAATTTTCTATTTAAACAGTTTCTGTATATTTGTTGATTTAGGCTTTTTCTTATATGCCGGAAACAATAGTATCTCTCAGACCATTTATGCGACACTGGTCTCATTTCTTCGCAACTCATTATGCCAGGAACATTGTCGTAACCTGATATGCGAAATAAATTGGACCTCTTGAAAACCGGTGAATAGCATGAAAACCTAGAGAATTTTGTCCTGGAAAGTGTTAATAAATTTACCTAAATTAACTGTTGAGACGAAGATATCCCTGCCATTTGGCCGTAATAATAAATTGCTGTTCTGGTTGCTATTCCCTGATCTAGTTTAGAGATGGATTTTAAGGTGACCTCCGAGACTCTTTTCATAGCCAGGTAAGCTTACCATTTTGCCATTTCATAATTCTAAGGTATAATTACAATGACTCAGACAACATTTCTATGGAGTCGAATTTTATTTTATAAAATTATGTTGTACGTATATATGTAATTGCACTGGATTTGTCAGTGTTGTTCGTGTATTAGGTACATTGCTTGTGGTGAGCGCATGATTGGTAAAAATTAAAGGTCTAATAAAAGCAGCTTGAAAGCTGTTAAAGCTTTGTCAAATGGCTAATTTTCACGGAACTCTAACTGCTTCTATTCCAAGCATCACAGCACTTCTGATTGGTCTGTATTCAAATTTATGCTTTCGCAAGGAAGAGTTGGGAAAGTAAAACTTCTAATTCGATTCAAGCAAAGGTTTGCCATTAAAATAGTTAGTTACAGTCAGCTGGTAAATGATTTTTTAGACGGTCTGTTTCCGCTAGTCCTTGTTGCAAACAGCAAATTATTTAATCTGGGGCCGTATTCACAAAGCTTTTAGTGGCTGTTTTAGGGACACTTTTTGTGTTAGTGGACACTTAAAACTTTTAGGCTTATTCACAAAAATTTAGTATACTTACTTTAGGGCCCTAAGTTTAGATACACTTTTAGCATTTTATGGACTGTTTTAGTGACCATTTTAAGAGTGATTTCACACTAAAAAATAACACTTGATTCACTAAAGCATTTAAGGGACTTAACTGTCACTAAAATTTTAGAGACCTCGGAGGTCCCTAAAACGTTGACTAGTGTTCCTTATTCGAGTATAGCTCACTCAAATTTCAACCAATCCGCTTAAAATTTTTTGTGGATGGACTGCACACATTAAGGAATCCATCCATATAAAAATTTCAGAATTTATCGAAATTTTATTTTTGGCCAAAATCTGTATGGGACCCCAGCAAACAACCAACTCTAAGCTCTTTCTATTAATTTATTTGTGTAAATTATGAACGATTGTTCGCATTATGTTCTGTGTAGTAAAATATTAGGCATTTGTACGCCTGAAATAATTATATACAGGTTAGTATATAAATTTTACTAGCGGTACATAATACTTTGCGGGTTCAAATTCCATCCAAATTTCGTTGGAGCAACCTGGCTTTTGAGCCACTGACGTTAAATGCAGAAGTATTACTGTGCCTATTGTCTGAAAATTACTTTTAATAATAAGCAAACTATTAAAAAAGTATTAATTTCAGCATATTCAGCAGTTTATCTTCCGCATTTTTATTTCAAAGACAAACAATGTTTGCAAAAAATAAACAAGCAAAGTTTTACTGATGAAGGCATTCGCAGTGGTTGGCTATCAACTGAGCTAAAAGTAGTTTCTGGCAAAGCTCGTTTAAAAGCTGTGCCAGTAACGTCCAAATTTTCCCAGTTTGGTGGTTGGAAGTCCTCCACTTCATCATCAAAATCAGGCAACTTAAACTTAATAGCTAAGTTGTATAGGACAGCGCAAGCAACGATCCGTCTGCATGCTCGGCCTGGTTCTTGCCGAATTTCGCCGTGCAAACAACCGAACCTACGAACCGAACCGTTCAGTTTAAGGTGCTGGTATCCATGGGCGTATCCAGGGGGAGGGTTTTGGGGGTTGAAACCCCCTCCTTTTGGGTTAACTTTTATGAACACTCCATTACAAAAAGTGCAAATTTTTGTCAAAACCCCCTCCTTTTCAGTAAATTTTAGTTAAAACCCCCTCCTTTTCAAAATCCTGGATACGCCCCTGCTGGTATCCTCTTGTGCAGTGCTTTTGTGGTGATTTTTCGAAACGCTACGTATAACTTTCGCAATTTTGGGAGTTGGAAAGAGCTTCATACATCGTTTTAAAGCTTATAATCTATACATTCACATGAGCTTACGAAACTAGCAAAATTAGCAAAAAAAATAGCAAAAACGTTCAGACATACTGACAACTGACAGGCGGAAGATAGACCGAAAATTTTTGAACATCGGTTTCTCAAAACTGTAGAATCTTCTTCTTGTGCCATGATATGAAGGACATGTGGGCCGAGGGTTATTTTTTGGATTTGGCTCAACAAGTCTCAATGCTCAAGAAAATCCGGCAAATGTGCGATGTCACGAAATTTCGCAACTTTCTATTCAGTTCTCTCGCAACTAAAGGGGTTTTAGCTCAAACCAAGAAAAAGGTCACTCCGCAATAGAGCGAATTTTCATTCTGCCAAAACTCACGCGAATCCATTGGGTAGGTTTTGAGAAATCGATATTCAAAACAAAATAATCGCAGTCTTGCCAAAATGGTTTTTTGGAGAATTCTTCAGCTTAAAGCAACGCACTCCAATAGGTATTGAAAAAATGTGCAACTGGACGATGTATCGATTGAGTATAAATAAGTCAGTAATTTTGAAAAAACGGATTTCTTCGAAAATGGCCATTTTTGACCCTAAAAACCGTTTTTAGCTTACGTATATATACTGCCTTAATCATTAGAGATAGCTCAAAGCTTGTAAAAGCACAAATGTTCATTTTGGTGCCCTCTTTCCAGCCATAACAACTAATCCTGTGTATCGACTATGTACTGAGAGAATAATGGCAAAAACAAAAATGTTCTCATCTTTGCACCTAAAAATGCGGGACTGGTCCCAGGATATTAAAGAGCACTAAAACAACATTCGGAAAGCTTCATCCTCTTACATGACGAATTGGAGCCTGTAAGGTCAAATTTACACAAAGCGATGCCAGTAGCTTAAGGTGCTGGTTTCCTTTCGGGTATTTTTGAGTCATGCGGCTTTAATCCATTACGTAAATGGCTAAAACTTATGAAATAACCTATTTCCGTGCTCTTTAACACTCTGGTACCAGTCCCATATTTTAGTCCAAAAGATAAGAAAGTTTGGTTTTAGGCCTTAGGCTACCAGTAGGCAAACAAGACACGGGATTGGTTGTAATGGCTGGAAAGAGGACACTTAAATGATCATTTTTTCTTTTACAGCCTTTGACGTACCAGTGGCTAAGTCAATATCTATAAGCAAAAAACCATATTGAGGGTCAAAAAATGGCCATTTCTGAGGAAATCAAATTTTTTAACATTACTGCCTCATGTTAAGGACAAAATTGGCTTATTAATACTCAATCGATATAGCGTCCAAATGCCCATTTAATGAATGCCTATTAGGCGGATTTTATTACTTTAAACTAGTAGTTTGGTCGACAAACCATTTTCGCTAAACTGAGATTATTTTGTTTCGAACATCGATTTCTCAAAAACTACATGACGGATTCCTGAGATTTTTGGCAGAATCGCTATTCGCACTTCTGCGGAGGGAAGTTTTTCTTGGTTTGGGCTAAAACGTATCCAGTTGCAAGAAAACTAAATGCGAAGTTGCGGAATTTCGTGTTACCGTGCATTTGGCCGATTTTCTCGAACGTTAAGACCTGCTGAGCCGAATCCAAAAAACGTTCCTCGGCCTATAAGTCCTTCATGGCGCAAAGAGAACTTTTGGTCGATTCTTCAGTTTTGAGAAATCGGTGTTCACAAATTTTTGGTCTGTATTCATCCTGTTAGATGTCGGCACGTCAAAGAATTTCTACTATGTTTTTTCAATTTTGCCAGCTTCGTAAGCGTACAGATAATAAGCTTTAAAACGATATATGAAGCTCTTTCCAACTCCCAAAACTGCGAAGGTTATAGTGTTCCAAATAGTTACCATCAAAGCACTGCTCAAAAGGATACCACCACCTTAAGTGCCAGTGACCAAAGCCGAAACCAGTAGCAACTGTGAATTGACTCCAAGATTTGGAATCGGTTTCATTCAGCAAGATGTCACAATTCTACGATTACATAGAGCAAACCTCGTGTCTTTTTGATATCATTCTGTTATGATATTCTGATCAGAGCTTGTGATGGATGTAGACAACATCCAATTACAGCCAATTACAGCAGAAGCTACATCTCTAACAAAATTTGATTTGATGTTGATAACGTCTCCCACCCCAAATGAAAATATTGAAGATTTTGGCGCCAAATTTGAATCGAAAAATTATTCCCATTATTCCCATTGTCTGGACGACGCCATAGAAAACTAGCCGCAGCAACTAGGAGACTGTCTGTTAATTTGGGTCTCGCTTTGCAACTAATCAAAGAAAAGAAGGCGGGCATTGGTACCTGACAATCAAAGCTAACAATGAGCAAGAAAAATTTCTCAGAATACTAACATTTGCTACATTGAAGTATATCTATCCATACTAGCATACAAAGAATGAACTTGAAATGGTGACATTATATATATATCAACATAGATTCGCAAAATCTCACGTAGCCAGTACTCACACATGTGCTTTTTAAATGGAAAAATATTAATAATAATATTAATTAGTGGGCACCATGAACAAACTTTTTCGCTAACTTTGTAGCATTTTTTGTGCTCTTTTTAACCATAATAAAATTATTGCAGTTCATAGAGCCGAATGTTCAGGAAATATTTTTCAAACATTTAATTTTTGATGTCATTTTAAAACATGAAAAATTAAATTTCAATTTAAATGTTTAAAAAATCATTTGCGAACTATTACTTCGGTTAACTTCAATAATTTTATTATAGTTAGAAAGAGCACAAAAAACGCAACAAAGTTAATGGAAAAGTTTGTTAATTGTGTCCATTACTTTGTAGTAACAGAATTAACTTTATTAACTGAAGCATGTTTCTGGGCTCAGCGTAGCTGCTGCTGGCCACTAACTTTAGGGCCCTAGGTTTAGTAGCCCTTGAAATTATTACGTGAATAAGATCGCCCTTCACTAAACAGAGGACCCTAAATGTAGTGCCACTTAACCCTAAAAAGGGACACTTTTAGTGGGAGCTTTGTTAATAGGGCCCCTGATTGAGCCAAACTTAGCCTGCTTGAGCGACCCCCCCCCAAACGGGGACCTCTTTCAGCGACCCCCCCCCCCACCAAACGGAGGGGGTATACCTGTCGACCCCCCAAACGGGGAGCATTCGCGTATTGTGGTCGGAGCACCGTTACGCAATGCCAAGAAGAGGAGCCCTCTAGTGGCTTACTCTTCTTCTATAATATAAGTAATTTATTATGGACTCTTGGTATCATGCTTGTCCTTGTCCGGCCCATGTCAAGATGAAAGTCTCTTTTTGATGCGTTCTGATCGAGCACTTGTTTTTCTTGGAGCTTTTATTTTCATGGGGGTTCTTGGAGTTCTGGGGGTTCTTAATTTTTTGTAGAGATTTGATCCGTAACGACATATATTTAGCTTCAAAGTTTTGATGGGGGTTCTTTGGGTTCCTGGGAGTTCTGAAACTTTTAAAAATGATTTGATCCTCTGCTGTTTAGTTTTAAGTGTTTACTGGAGGTTCTGAGGGTTCTGGAGACCGTGTACCGAAAAGTGTGCGCGCGTTGTCTGGACTTAGATCTAGGACGAACTTGTTCTTCGTGCTGTCAGCTTACGACTGATACCCATATTGTGGATTTCGGATTCCTTTTTTCTGATGGAGGTTCTGGGTGTTCTAACGTTTATCTTGACATGGGCCGCTTTTCCCAACCTACCAAATATTCTGGTACAGAAGTGAACAAGTAGTTTTACAGTTCATCTGCACTAGAGCACAACCACACCTAGGTCAGGCTGGGGTGACTGGAATAGCAAAATGATCACAGAATTTTACCCTAATCCTTTGACAACTATAACACAAACTAATTTCTACACCTAAATTAAACTTTCACAGTTTAAGAATCCCCCTCCACGGGTGAGAAATATAGGTAGGGACGTCACCAACCTGTACTACTTCTTCATTCTGTTGTCCAACAATTAATTGCAAATGATTACTTAGGTTTCCACCATTGACCCAAAGTACAAGACATAGAATGGAAAAAGCGGACACCAATAGTAGTCGTCTTTTGAGCAACCACCCCGTCATACCATATCCTTTGGGTTACTAAACATTGAAAAAATCACCGAAGTTTAATAAACAAACTATACAACCACCAAACCAAACATACAGTTTAGGTTTAACAATATTTAACTTTAACACTTATTTATAACTAAAAATAGAGCCAGGTCGATCCATTCGACTCAGTCTCAAACGTTTACCGGCGCCTACATTAAAGGCTACCCAGAAATCACCACTTCTGAAACACTTTTTCAAAATGACGCTTTAAATGCCATAAACGGCGAGAAATACCACCATTAGTTGCCATAAAACCCTTTGCAGACAATATTGATGGGTTCGATCGAAGCTTAGCTTTACAGCGGGTTTTTATTGTACTGAAAGTGTACAGGTTTGAAATAAAAAAAACAGAGAAGATTGAAGCTTAAAGGTAGGTCCACATTACAACATCCCATTTGTGAAGCGTCGGCTCAGAGATGAAGCCGGGTCTCTATTTCCTGAGCGGGTCAAAAATGACCCTGTGACCCGGTAACTCGGTATTTTTGAAATTTCAGATTTAATGTGAGGTTAGAAAAATAAAAAAAACACATACCAGGGCTCGGCGAGGGTGCTGTCGGTGGGCATTTTCGCCGTCTCAAATTTGCAGATGTGCAAAATTTGTCTATTTTCCTAAAAGTAAGTCTGAAAAGAAAATCTAATAAGTCAAGAAAATAGCAAGGCTGATTTGGAAAATTTCTCATTCTGCATGAAATGAGCTAGATTAAATTGTGTTGAACAAAATATTTTGCCAATGCTTGCACTTGATACTGTTTGGTGCTTAAATTGCATTGCTCACGCTTTATTTATTCCTGCTGTAAAACATTTTATTTGGTTACGACTGAGGATTTCACTCAACGGTGATTGTGTTAAAAATATTTTTGATGGCTAGGACAATAAAGTATATCAAAATGAAACCAAAGCAGACGCCAATCCGTGAGTTCCTAGCGGCATAGCAACTAGAAAACATTAATAGATATCCAAACGCTAAATCTGCGAAGTGTGAACTTTATTTTACTTAGATTTGCTTACACGGATTTGAAATTTCCTAAAAGTGGAAATAAAATAGGCCCTGAATTCTCCTAAATAGGCCCACGGTAGCGCAGTATAGAAACCTCCAGTTTTGAAAATAAGGTACGTAATACGGAATCTGAGCGCTCGTTTGGCTTTCAGTTTGTTAATTTAAATTGAAATCAAAATCAAAATCATAAATTCAAACTGGACAGGACACTACAACTACACGTTTTATGACGACACTACTGCGACTACCGTTTTGTAAATCTGGATCAATGATGTACATATTTATTGATTATCGCTTGTTTTTAAGCGAATTATCGTAAATTGAAGCTAATTATCAGAAATTGAAGCTAATTATCAGAAATTGGCGCTAATCATCAGAAATTAAATCTTATTATCCGAAATTGAAGATAATTATCAGACATGTAAGCGATTGAATATTGAAGTTACAGGTGGCCAGAAATGGGTAAAAGTTCTGAACAAATATGCTTTAATAGCGTAAAAATGTCCACATCTAAAAATACTTGGTCAAGACCAAGCTAGAGTTCCTGACCCGGTTTCATCTCTAGTCGGCTGTCGAACGCAGCGCTATTTGTGAATTACTTGTTGGAGCGCGGGTTGGAAGATAATGTTATCAGATAAGCAGAACACGCTGACCGCTAATTCTGTAGTACAAAGGCTTTGTCATGCCGTCGAAAAAAGCCTTAACCTTTTAATAGGAATAAATTAAAACTGGAAAAGGAGATTGCCGCTTCTATTTTTCAAAAAATAATTCTTCTGCTGCTGAATCTCAGAAAAAGTTGAAAAAGTCACTCTACTCCAGGAGTCTCACAATACGTCCTTGTGACCTGACAGCCTAGCAAAATATTGACGTTGAACACTCATCAGGAACACTGTTAGGCGTGTTCTATAATAAGTATACTATAAAATTGAACGAACCTGTTCTATGGAAATAGATACTAGTATGGTAAATATTAGCACAAAGTTTGTTTACCTAATTTTGTGTAGGTACACTACACTGAAATTCACACATTATATTTGCTGGCAGATTTCAATATAATACATCGCACAATGTAGCTGTCTTTCTAGGGATCCTCTAAGGACAAACTAAGCGTAAAGCTGAAAAATGTTTACTGATTTAATGCAATAAAAGTGTTAAAACTTTCAGACGTCGCTTCTCAATAATTTCCTAGAAAATTAACAAGAAGACAATCATGAAAAAACCTATTCTTGATACTTTTTGTTATACTCTGGTGCAGCTATGTAGTGTTGTCATCCGGGCCTGTTTCGAGGCTCGGGCCCCGGGCTCCCGGCCCGAATTAAGTTGTGATCGGGTCCTGCTTTTGATTGTTTTGATCTGCTCCTGATTTTTTCGGGCCCGCCCGAAACAGACCCGGATTTTTTCTGGGGCCAAAGGAAAAATTAGTATAAATAGATAGAACAAGTCGGCTCCTAAAAGGAGCAGTATCTCGCAGCAGAAATCTTACAGTCTCGAAGAATCTCCAAATAAAAGAGCCAACCGGGATATCTTGTTATCCCAGGATCATACTTTTGTAAAGGTGTCCAAGAATACGTAAGATACACTTTGACTCAATAAGGAACCGAAAGTTGCGGTTGCGAGTGCGACCGAATGTTAGGCAACCGCCTCACCGTCTGTCATGACTTTAACTGAAATTCCGATTACCTTTGATTGCGGCAACAAGCCAAACATATTATATACTGCTCGACATTTTAAACCATCGAAACAAGATTTGTTAATTTTGATTTGTTCTTATTTTTGAAGTTTATCGTCAAATTAGATGCAGAGATAAAACCGGGTCACTATTTTCTATCCGGCGACCGGGTGAAATTGGGTCCAGGTGAACCGAGGACCCTTCGTTTTAAACGGTCGGAATTAACGTTGGAATAAACTTTAGAAAAACATTCATGCAAATCAACTGTTTGACAGTTACACTAACCTAATACTGATACAATACCCTCTTACCTAATTTGCATATCGGTGAAAGGATCAGTAAAACTTAAATTTTCCGTTCAACCAGAGGGGGAACTGTGTAAAGATTTCCTTTCGTTGAAAAGCAATTTATGCCAGTTCCCCCATGCAGGAATTTTAGTTAAAAAAATTAAAATCTTGACTACCATTTTCTTAGTGTAGTTAAACTAAAACTTAGTATAGCAGAAAAGGTGCAAAACTGAACACATTTAAACAAAGCCCCCTCATGGCAAAAACATAATAAAGAATGAGTGGAGTGCTAAGAATAGGCTGGATTTTAATCATAAATTCCACACAGTTCGATCAGACCCAGTTTCGTTAACAGCTATCTCGCCTTTAGGCGAGATAAAAACAGCAAATTTTTACTGAGAATCCTTGAAACAAGAAGTTTTCACGTCAATTGAAATTAAGAATATTAATATATTCAGTACTGACTTTATATTATAAATACCAAGAATTATTTAAAAACATCGTTGTTGGTTTGGCAGTTTTACTCCGTTTGAGCTCGATGCCTTTATCGGACTATATATACCTAAATCGGGTTCATCGAAATGCTTTCAATCATAAGTGAGATTGGTGAGTGATGCATTATGTAATTCATTATACCAATTCGTTTATTGAGACGACGTTATAAAAACTTTATGAGACAAACAGAAGAAGTTAAACAGTTATAATAAACCATTATTTTATATTAACTGACATTGCTACGTTAAAGTCAATATATTATTAAAAATTATTTTAATATAATATGTTATTTTCACATTATTGTTTATTATCTGCTAAAAGCTACACCAAAAATCGTTTTTAGGTACTAATTTTGACCATTCGGGCCGGTTTCGGGCCCGACATCGACACGTTTGTGCAAAGAATAAAGTCATTATCTGGCATGAAAATACTGTGAAACAGTGAGAAGAATGCACTACTACGTTGATAGCAATAGCTGAAATCATTAAAACTGCTTTGATAGGAAAAAGGCCAACAGTTACGTTGTACTGATAAGAGAGATGATAAACGTAAGCTACAGGAGAGAAGAAAACTAATAGAACATCCCAAAGTAAGTTGTTTCAGGGGGTAGTCATTTGGTCTTTTAGGGCAGCGAATAAATTAGTTAAAATTAACTCAATCCTTTTCGCGCACAGGATTTTAGTTTACTCTCTTTTCAGAAGTTAGTAAGCATTCTGCGGTCACTAGAGGGGGCACCAGCATTGCTAGTGGGAGCTGACAAGACTGGTAGCTTCTGTTCTGACTTGCTTAAAGCAAGGGTGATTCTTTAAAAAATTGTATCGTTTTTAACCATTTCATAGCGCAAACATGTTCCCATCCTAATAATGACTTTAACTGTTTGAAAGTTATCACAGGATTTCAGGGAGTCAGAAATCACTAGAGCATTGGCTGGCTGCTAGTTGCGAGTTCCCCGCAACCAGTTTTTATGACCCACATTCTGGCAGAAACCAGTTTCACTTCCACTAGACTCGCAATGAACGGGAAAGTTTTATGAAACAGTTTAGCTGCTTCACTCGACTACTATAGACTCTACTAGTAGTCAAGTCCAGTGAACACAACCGTTTATTATGAAACTGCCTCCCAGAACACGCGAATGTTCCAAGTTTTGCGGAAGGAACAAAAGTGTAGTACGGCCAAAAATGTGTGAACAAACTTATCCGTTTACAGCAGTTTAGCCTTGGGTTGTAACCCCAACAACATATATATTTTAACATCGTCAGGTACTTGTGATTTCGAAAATCCTAAAAACCCGGGATCTTTTCAGGATAAACCCTCCCCAGGCCCAGATTCCGCAAAACTTGACCAAATGAGCTGAAATTTGTTATGGGTTATTTTCGACGACGCTGAGTTCAAATATCGCAAAATTTTTTGATTTCGCGAAATTCGATTCGTAAGGGGGCACCAAGGGGAACCGAAAAATTTTTTGTCTTCGATTTTGCTGAAAAGTTGTGTACAGGGGTTTTCGGAGTTAGGGTTGTTAATTTACATGTAAAAAGTAATTAATTTTTTACACCTGTTTTTTAACAGTGTAAAAAAGTGTTAAGAAGTGTAATAAAGTGTTAAAAAGTGTAAAAAATGTGTAAAACAGTTTCAATGCCAAATTCATTTCCTCTGTACCACAGTAATCATTGGCGCGTTGCTCCACTGTCAGAAAGGATGAGTTTAAGCATTTATTGCATGCCAAAGTCACTAAGGCACTTATTTATTTTGATAATTGACCAAGAATTTTGTTAACTGCTCACAATTCTCCAGAAACTATTCATGTTTTCGTTTTGCATTTATAAAGTGACGACAGATTTTAAGCAAAAGAAAAATATAGAAAGTGCCATTTACATTATTTGCACTAGGATTACCATTGCAATTTCCAAATACTTTTTCTTATTAGTGAGATCGGAAAATCAAGAGCAGTTTCAAATTATTTAATTTCAGAATTTTCAAATAACGAGAATGTTCGGTTTATGAAAATCTATCAGAGCATTGTCTGGTGTTTTAAATTTCAGAGATTATTTTAGCTGTGAAATTTTTGATTCTGCAATACTGTTCCATTATGCTTTAGGATTAATTGGACATTTGTTAAATTTTATTGGCTGAGATGTTCACTTATTTAATGAACCCATCTTGCAGGATTTCTAGTCGGGAACTTATTAATCGTAAATGAATGCGCAAAAAATCCTCAACATTGTCCAACCACCGTCTTTACTTTTAATGTCATTTTTTACTTATTGAAATAAAATACATTTAAGGTGATTTTCGCGTACTGAAACAAAACCTGTCTACAATGTACATACTATATATACTTGAAACACTATTTTTCACAATCAACGGTCTGTGAAAAAGTGTAAAAAAGTGTAAAAAATTTGTAAAAAAGTGTAAAAAATTCCGAAAAGTAGTGTTAAAAAATGTTAAAAATATGTAAAAAATCTAGTGTTAAAAAGTGGTGTTAAATAGTGTAAAAAACCTGTTAAAAAGTCCGAAATTTTGCTACTGTTAATAACTGTAAAAATGTTTTTTTAACATTTTTACTTTTTTACAATTTACAACCCTATTCGTAGAGCGTAGAGCACGAATCTGAAGTCCGTTTTTCGATTCAGCTTTTCGTTAGCGCAGTATAAGCTAAACTTGAAAGCTTAAGATCGAAGACAAAAAATTTTTCGGTTCCCCTTGGTTCCCCTTTCCCTTTTTCGGCCCCTTACGAATCGAAAAAATCGAATTTGGCGAAATCAAAAAAATTTGCGATACTTGAACTCAGCATCGTCGAAAACATGCCCATACCAAATTTCAGGGCATTTGGTCAAGTTCTGCGGAATCTGGGCCTGGGGGGGTTATCCTGAAAAGATCCAAAACCCGAAACTTCAGATTTTATTTGCGAAAAATCTGAAATTTTTATTTTTTCGGCCAACTTTGGACGTAAAGTAATCTTAGCACAAGCAATATTTGAGCTTCAACTACTTTTCACCTTGTTGACGTTGAGCTCTGAAATATCTCAGGGATTTATAGAATTCTTGCCTCGGTGTTTTGGATGCTGAACTCACCCAATTACCTAATAAAACAAATGCAATTGTCACTTCGTCACCTGCGAACTGAAAAATTATCTATCTAGAATATTCGTGTAATCTGGTATCTAAGAAATTCTAGTATCTAGTCATCTAAAGTTTTACGTTTTTACTACAACTGCAGGCAAGAAGCAACAAAATATCACAATTCAAAACTGGATTTTTCTGGAAACAGTGATTTCCTAAATTTCCTAACACGATCTTCAACTTCCAGCCCAAGATTGGTAACAGTTCCAACGGTCTGATCGTTGACCAGCAAAAATTTCCATCGTTTCTGAGATATATCCTGTTTTATTGCGGACATCAAATTGATGACATCAATTTTGGCACGTTCACTTGTGATATCCAAGGCAAAATTGAGTCGAGCCCGGTCGATTTCTTTTCTCTGGACGGCGGGAATTTGTAGTCCACACTGAGCGAACCAGTGAGTCAAAGCCACGGCCCAGATATTTCGATCGTTCCGAAATCGAGCGGACCAAGTCTCCTCTAGGACTGGGAGAGTTTCCGAATTCGATTCCAGGACCGCCATAACGGATTTGAGCATCGTATAGGGGGTATGGTAGTGCCATTTGCCAAGAACTGAAAATACAGCAAGAAATAGAAATAGAAGTTTTCTTAAAGTTATACATCTAAACGAAATCCCGCCGACTCCGAATAAAATTTGCTATTTTGGTGTTTGTATTCAGGGGATTTGCCTTCACGGACTATCAGCTAGATCAAGTAATGCGCTTATTCTGCTAAGAGTAAATAAAAAGTTTCACAAAAGTGTGACAGCTGGCAGGTTCTCTTGTTTTCAGCGTCAGGTACGTTGTCTGCACGGTAACCGCTGATTCTCCTCAAATGTGAATCGTCACTTCTTTTTCCAAAGATCGAAACAGACACAAACTAGAAGCAAGCACACAGGTGTTGTATTTTCTAGTTTTAACACGTCTTAACCGTACAGCACACCATACCATGAACGTTTGTGGAGGTTGGCAGCGTTAGCCTGCCTGCAGCGCATGACGGTACCTGCAGCTGATAACAAAGTGTCTGCCAGCTGTGACACTCTTATATCCTGATATCATGTAGTCTTGTCTGTAAAAAGCTTTGATTGGCTCAAAAGTAAATGAAAAAAGTATGACAGCAGGCAGACTCTCTGTTATCAGCTCGCTAGCCGTACTGCGCAAGTTAATTGAATTATAGGATTACGTCGTTCACTGGTGTGTGGTTTTTGTAGCATGCCAAATCCGGCATATCTCAAGTTTTTAAAACCAAAAATCCCAAAACTGACCTTTGATCCCGTCAGTTTTATTGCAATGCTTCTGAATGAACATTCGCGTCAGGATACCCGAATTTAGCCAGAAGGCATCATCATTATCATTTGGTAGGAGATCGTCAGGCACGTGATAGGGCTCGTCGTAGCGGACCACAAACGATTCCAGGGTAGCCACACCGGTGTCCGAAACGTGAAAATTGAAAAAATCCGAAACTTTACTGTGATTGACTAGAAGAAAATCGTCATTAAAATAGACATAATATTCGGAAAGTCCGGAAATGTGATGAAAGTTTGCCTCGATGGCCAAACTATTGAACACCGGGAGATGAGATTGATTTCTGAAAATTGATCGGTGAAACACGATTTCTATTCGATCATTTGATCGATTGAGCCAATTGGGAATTTGGCTTTCATAGGCCACCACCAGATAAATACGCCTAAAATATAATATTAACAAAAAGTAATAATCTAAATTACATAGTGCTTGCTAGCGTTCAAAACTGCTTTATTGGAGAAGGAAATATTGGCAACTAAATGTCGAAATATTATATTAATCCGAAACTAATAAGTATTCCGTATTTAAATTTTAAATCATTCTGAACGACTACCTCAGTTATTTAATTTAATTTCACTCAAAACCGGACACATATTTAAAAACATAGTGTCGGGGGCACTCACTTCATAGCTATAAAATGAATTTCTTTCATACATTAATAAGAATTATTAAGTATTAGTTTTCGTAAGAAAGTTTTATTTCTACGTTTGGCGCAATCACCTGTGTTAATTATTTCATTAAGTTTTCAATTAAATATTATTGTTGTCTATTAACGTATATATTAGTCTTCATTCACCTAAAATAGGGAGCGTATTTATCGATGGATCTGAGCAAGAGTTTTAGATCCTCGTGATCAGCGAATCGGGCTGAAGAGCTGGCATGTTTGAACTGAAATCAAAAAAATTAAATAAAAATAAAAAACATAATAAGCTCTAGAATACAAATTTTCAGTCTTTAATAATTTAATCTCCAACGAGCTTTTACTTCCTTCTTTCTTTGCTGCGTTAGCTTGCTGAACTCTTCAGGAAACCGGCAACCCCTTCATAATGGAATATTGAAAGTAGAGGCCTGCATTACGGCCCGCGGCCCGGCCCGGGCCGGGCGGGCCGACGACCAAAGTTCACGGGCCGGGTCGGGCCGCGGGCCGAAACTCACGGGCCGGACCGGGCCGCGGGCCGACAGTCCGGCCCGTCATCAGTTTTTGAAAGATTTAACTATATATAAAATAGTAGTTCATATTTTAGCTTATAATGTTTTGTGTTTCCGTAATATGTTTCGTTCAAACTAACACTAATTTCCCGCAGTAACGTTAGCATTTTATTTTCATAAATAATACATGTATTTATCGTCACATCATTAATGTCAAATACTCAATTCGCCTAAGTAATTTTAGCGTTCACAACATTATTAGAATATGAAAATTTTGAAATAGGGCAATATATATGGTATTAGTAACAGTGCAAGTATTTTATTTTGGTTTTGATGTATTCGCTGTCTTTTTTAAGAAAACGATGCATTTACTTAGAAAAACGCAGTTTTAAAAAATCAAAGTTTTGATTTGTGGAGCAAAGATTTACTACTTCTTTAGAAATGAAAGTTTACTCCTTCTGCACAATTGCATCTTTCTAAAGTCTACTTCTAATTGGTTTAATTCTCAACTAATTCTTATAAAAATGCGCACTTCACAAAATTTCATCTGGTGTAAAAGTATGTACAATATTTAAATGTTGCCACTGTAACCTTTTAGGGAATTTTCAGTTTTTTGTTTTTCTAGCGTTATAGTCTTATACAAAGTGTCAACATGAGGCAGGATCTTTTTTGCTTTCATTTGTAGAACGACAAAAATTATTTTGTCCTTAAAACTGCGTTTTAAAACCATTAAAACTCGAAAAATCCGTTTTTAGAAAACACACTTTTCCTAGAAAAAGCACTGAAAACCAGAGATTCTGTTTTTAATAACCAAGCTAAGAAAATTTACGTAATTTTGCATTTTGGGACAAATGAAAAAATTTCGTGGCCCGAGCGGGCCGAAAATTTTGACGGGCCGGGCCGGGCCGGGCCGAAGCAGTTGACGGGCCGGGCCGGGCGGGCCGAGAAAGATTTTTCACGGGCCGGGCCGGGCCGCAAAAATTCGGCCCGTGCAGGCCTCTAATTGGAAGTCAAATTTGTCAGTCGACATTTTGTGAGTCTGCATTGCGTAATTCGACAGTTTGTGATTTACCAGAGCCTCATCTTGATACACGTCCAGCTGCTTCAGGTGTCTTGGATCGGATCCATTGACGTAGGTGATCACCGCATCGATCGAAGGAAGCACACTGATTTGAGCACCCGAGTAGTCAACCTAGAAACACAAAAATAGACACATACCAAAATCATCAATATGCAATACAGATGATCCTTAATCCATCACCATTACTTCAAACTATCACATAAAACCGTCTTGCCCGTTTGACCGACAGAATAAAATTGCCTGATTTCGAAATGATCTATGTACCTCCCGACTTCGAATAAATATGTCTAAAAATTTTAACTTAAATTTTAACCTAAATTTTAATTTATTGAAACCAGTTTACTTTGAACATTTGGCGAAAGTTATAAACGAACTGAACGGAAAAAAGAAATGATTTTCATTGATCATTTTCATTCATTCATCAAGGGTATAGCAAATTGGCGTCCATTTAAAACGTCTAATTTCAAAACGACTAACGTCGATAACGTCTACCGACGAAACGTTTGAACTAGATCAAACCAGATCAATATCAGACCCGAACACACCTTTCCAAGGATTTTACGATGAACAGAAACCGATGACTGGGTATTAATTCGATGGAAAATTTGAATCCAAAGAGCAAAGGTTAGTAACAAAGTCAGCCATACAATTAGCGGTCTCCAGCTTGTCATTACAAGAATCTATCGTTTCTGGCAAAAAATTCTGAAAGCTGGATTCGAACCATAGACTCGCCGCTGCAAACCCTGCAGTCCTGGCGAGGGAGGAACCTAAAGATTTCGATCTGATGTAAAATAGACAAAATAATTGATACTTCGTTTATGTCAAAATTTAAAATTGTGTCAACTCAAAAATTTCAATTTGATAGAAAATGTTCTTTTATCGAAAGTAAACTGTAACCGTAACTTTGGCTTCGACTGGGCCGCTAACTTCAACTTCACGTGAAAGCAAGTGTGACCACAACGACCCACTTCAGGTGTAAGTTAAATCACTAAGGACTATGTGGGTCAATTTTCCAAGACTTTCTTGAAACTATATACTCCGAGCCAGAAATTGTGAAATAATTTATGACCTGGTAACCAGGTTCCCTGGTTGAAAGGAGATTTCGAAGTCCCAGAAAATTTATTAGAACGTTAGTAAGATGTCAGAAAAACTGAAAAACATCATTGAGAAAAGCCAGTGCCAAGCATGGTTACATAACTCAGATGTTTTTGTCCTTCACAAAAATGACTGGGTAACTTTTCCTTCATTGCATTGCGTAACGGTGCTCAAATCCGCCAATGTTGGCACTGAGGGTTAAAATGTTTCGTAGGAGTGGATATGCAACGGCCAATCAAATTGCAAAAATCTACTTCTACCTGATTGGCCATTGGCTTACCCTTCCATTAAACGGGATTAAAAGATTTAACAATACCGTAAGCCCCCACAATAGCCCTTCCCAGGGGAGAAGTAAGGTTCTGCTATCTGATTGGCTGTCGACTCATCTCAGTCCTTAGCGCAATTTAACAACTGCTTCATGGTTTAAATTTTTATCTATTTGGCTTAGGACGAATTAATGGACACTTCAATTCACTTATACTAATCATCCTTTCCAAACAAGGGACGTCTTCTCACAACTTAACAAAAATTAAATTCGCTAAAACCCTGGGTAATATACTTTCAAAAGCCTTCTATATACATACATACAGCTTGCCCAAGAAACCCCCAGTAGAATCAGCAAGACTTGGCTAAATTAGCTAAAAAAATTGGCATCTCTAGATCTCGACATCGCTGAGTTCAAACATACTAGAAGTATCGATTTTTGATCGATTTTTGATTCCCAAGATGTCTCAAATGTCTCAACCGCAAAATGTCTCCGACTTTGCTAAAATGTTGAATTTTCGGGGTCGTAGAACACAAATCCGCAGTCCGTTTTTGATTCACATTTGCAACAGCTTAGCACATAGCGGCAGGCGGGCAAAGGAGAAAGAAAAAGAACCGCTTCACGAAATCCAAGAACCGACTCCAGATTCATGTTGTGCGACATCGCGATCCTTAAATACAGCTTTTTCGAAAAAAAGACAAAATAAGTTTTCGGTTTCTCCTGGCCGTGACCTTATGAAACAAAAAAAGTCTTAAAACCTGGCCATAGGTTGAACCAAAAAAAAACAAAATAAGTTTTCGGTTTCTCCTGGCCGTGACCTTATGAAACAAAAAAGTCTTAAAACCTGGCCATAGTTGAACTCAGCGTGGTCGAAAACATACCGACCGCAAATGTCTGTTTATTTGGTCACGTTTTGCGAAGTTTCGACCTGGGAGGCTTTCCTGAAAAGATCCTCAATTAATTTTGATTCAGATTAAGACTAATTTCGATTAAATGCGTACCTGAGTAACGGCTTCATCGTAGATAGTATTTGACTCGTCACTAAAGTTGTGATAGACAAATATCCATAGTACAAATGTTAGCACTAAAAATCCTGGAGGAATTAAAGATTTTCCGTTTACCATGCATTCAGCTAAAACCAACAAACAACAAGAATTGCAAACAAAATAATGTATAGGACGTCGCAAAAAACGTCCACGTTTGACTGCAGACTGGGGGGGGGGGTGCAATTTACACACACAGGAAATATGTTAATCATCACTAAGGTTACATAATTTGCATTTTCTTGCCACGGGAGCTGTTAAATTTTGGATTTTCGCCGCGATGTTTCACCAATGATTTTCTACGGCCGTTCGCAGGCTACCGGTTACTGGTTGCTTCCAAACGGCTGTTGGGTGGGATGAAAAGTGATCCGGGATTTGTCTCCTTTTGGTGCATAAATGTGATGCGTTCGGTCTCGAAACAAATTCAGATCACTACTGATCCTAACAGTACCTGGCTACATACCAGCCTAGGAAGCACAAAGGAAATTATGGGCGAAACGCGTAACGGTCCAAAATTTATCAGCTCCGGTGGCAAAAAAAGACCAATCATCCAACTTTAGAGCTGAAACGAAATGAAAACATACAGATCAGAAAGTGAAACGCTTTTATCCGACCCGCCCCACCCCTCCCCATTCGTCAAACTTGACCAGTCAAAGATCATTCTGACAATCGACATTATTCAGCAAAAAAGTAATATTGAATAGCACAATTGGTCAAGCATATATTAAAACTTTCAATTAGTCAAGCATATATTAAAAATTTCAATTGGTCAAGCATATATTAGAAACTTTTGAGTAGGGGAAGGGAGTTTAAAGGAACAAATTCAAAACTGATATAAGTGATCATCGGAAGTCGAAAATTTTCAAACAATGCTCCTAAGGTAGCTGAATTCGAGTGAAAAACGAAACAACTGAACAATTAGGACTGTTTCCCCACCCCAACCAGAAAACCTAATTTGCATACCGTGCACAATTACTAGATCTAAATACTAGTCATGATTTAAGGCATACTTTGGAGAAAGTACTTGTCAACCGGATTTTAGGAAATAATTTTGTTGGTTGACACTTTTTCTGATTGAAAAACATGAAAAATGAAACATGACTGAGGAGCAATCCCTCTAGACGAAGTAGGAATTCTAAGGAGAAAACGTTGGAAACTGGATTGATTTTCCCTCCATTCCCTCCAGCTTTCCCACAGCCCTGACAATGAGCTACTAGCAATGTTTGGAGACCTGTGTTTGTGTGACTTAAACTGAGAATTGATAAAACTAACCTCCCTCACTCACAGAGATGAGTGTATGCTAATAGCGGTTGACAGGAAAGTTTGCACTATTTGTGTGCAATAATTGCATTATAAAATGATTGTTTGCACTCATATATGTTAAATGTTTATAGAAGAGTAAGCCACTATCAGTTAGCTCCTGTGGATCTCTTGCGCTTCTTTCCTCCAGCCCTAACTTTTGAGTATTTGTTGGCCAATAACTTTAAAATTTTTGTGTGGGTAGTGGGTAGATACTGGTGAGTGATGAATTTAAAAATTTTGAAATTTTAAAATGTTAAACAATTTTTAAAAAATTCAAAATTTAGTTTGATAAGTAAATTTTTGAATTAGAGGCAAATTCAAAGTAGGTAGGTAGCTAAATCTTTGAATTCGTCCCTGTCCCATCGAGTATGAACCCATACAAAATATTAAAGTTATTGATCTAAAAAATAAAAGGGCAGGGCTGGGGGAAAGCTCAAGAGATCTGCTCATATTTGCACATGTGGGGGTTGAGATTCTTCATTTCCTTATGGATGGCGTGTCGATAAACCAATCAGAATGTAGTATAGTAATCCCCACCCTTTTTGATCGAACGAATTGCATTGCGACTGATTAGCTGAAATGGGACTTTTCACTGGGCCTGCAATTGCTTGGAACGATAACCCCTTCGCGAACATTCATCAAAATTTTTGGTGTCGAATGTCTTCGCGAAAGTGCGAATATTCGCGAAAATAAGAAACTTATTTCTGACCAGGACTGTATGCAATGTAGAACTTGAGAGCAAACGTATATACAGTCAAACTTCACAAGACGTCACGCAAATTTGTAAAATGTGATTTTATGTGTGGTCGAACTGTTAACAACAAACAGTAAAAAAGGAAATGCAGAGATTTCAGTTAGAATATTGTTGCTTCCTGATTTGACACAATTGTTAATAATCTTTAAGGTTAGATGAGTTAGATGATTGACCCTTTTCTTGCCACGACAGCTGTTAAATTAGCTAAATCGTAGCGTAATGGTTTCATACTGTTACATATGACAGGTTAGGAACCGGATCAAATCCCGGACCGCCTGTACTTCCACGAATCATGACGTTAAGGGCTAGGACGCCCATAGGAATTCATGGGGCGAAACCTAACGAACCAAAATTTAACGCCTCTCATGGCAAGAAAAAACCGATCATCTAACCTTAGAGACGAAGCGACGCCACAAAGTGGATAGAGCAAAACTGTAATCATCTATTGACGATGCCAAACTCTTTTGTATCTTGTCCCCCTGTTCCAGGGGTCGCTAATATCTACTTCGGAATTCCATTTTCGATTCAGTTTTTCGTTAGCTCAGCATTTTTTTACTAGGTTGTTTGCTTAGCACATGTCTTTCTAAAATATGTTGGTGCTCATGTGGGTCCTATTTAGTGCAGCTTTCAGCCGGTGGACGAGAGACGGAGAAACGAAGGTCACGAAACGAAGTGAAGACATGATTCCCAAGCAAGTACTGAGACTTGCGGTTATTGACCAATTCCACGACGAAAAAGCGGCAGTTACAGTTACCCTCGCGGCAACCAAAGTAGTCCGAGGCCCACACTTTAGCTCGGCAAAGCTTTAAATCTTCAAGCTTACAACTTTAGCTTATGTAAACATGACAATGGCCTGTTTTGTTATGGAATTTTCCGTGCACGTTATCTTCTTTTCGGATAGTTCTAACTTTCTGATTAATAGTTGTTCTTGGACAAACTGCTGATAACTATAATGTCGAAGATTACTAAACCAAAATGTACTTATAGTGTACTTCAGAAGTTGGATAAACGGATAATAAAAAAGGACAATGTTTGGATTTGGTTGAGAAAAAGAAGGATGGAAATGGGCCTAATAAAAATAAGTTAGATAGTCGGAAAGATAGTTAGTGCTTAGTTTGTCTGTTCTAATGGACAAAACTAGTTTTCTTAAGCACTAAAACTAAATTAACATCTACCAAATATTACTACGACTGTCGTTTTCAGGCAAAACTGAGATGGTGATGACGCATACTTGAAGCAGAAAATTTAGGACATTTAAAACTTGGAAAATTAAATTTTCAGAAGATTCGAATGTTTAATTCCAATAATTGTTTCAATGCTCCAAATCCTGCTCATAAACAGTCAAGGTAAAGTGAGCCTCTAGAAAATATAGCGAAAATAGTATCCAATAAATTCTATAAAATACAGAATTTCTAGTGTTTGCCAGAATACAGAATATAAGATAATATATTATAATAATATTTCAAAGATGGGCACAACATTTCTTAATTTACATGCAATCTTTTTCCTGCAGGGATGTATGTAATAACTAAAATTGCCTAGAATCTGCCAAGACCAGATAAATTCTTCAACGGTGGCTGAAAATGACAACTTACCCACTAACTGAATAATCTCATTTCAAATTTATCCATATTTAGAATTTATCTTAGCATTTTATTTTAACCAATTCGCTCTTTAAGAAAAATGACGTTTTACTTGATATATACTTTACAAAAAAATTTATCCACATTTGGAATTCATCTTAATATTTGATTTCAACCAATTTTCTCTTTAACAAACGACGTTTTATTTATACTTCAAAAAACTTAGTTTAAAATGCAAAAAGTTAGTGCTAAACTGCCAGGCTAGAGCGTCCGTTATAGTTCCATACATGTCTGCTACATTATCAATACAAAACTTTTCAGCATAGCCGAAATAGTACAAAGCCGAAGCTAAGGGCCAAATAGGTACAATAATTGGCCGTTTGATCAAAAACGACCACGTTGGGAGAAAACAGTCAAGACCAAACAGTTATCAAGATAAGCTAACAGCTGTTAGCAATTCTTCCAAACATCACTGTTGTAAACATATAAAGCTGTTAGACTATATATTCATGTGCCCCTCAAGAAAGTTATCAAACACGTCATAAAAACTGTCAGTGACAATGTCGCTTAAAATTTGCAAAGTGCCACTATGCTATAAAACTTAAGCAGACATCATTGATTCATCAAAAAGCTTTACCATACCAAGAGTACATAATACATAAGAGTATGACATGTGCAACCTCTTCTCTATGGAATGAAAGTTCAAGATATTAAGTTCATGCTGTGTACGCGGCGCTGAAGAAAAATTTATCCTGCCGAAGGGAATCGAACCCACGATCTTCATTACACCCACGTCGACAACAAGTAACTGAGACACCTGTAAACAAACTGGAATTTGTATGCTAAACTGGAACGTTTGGGCATAAATATTAACAAAATGCATTGGAAAAACCGTTAAGTCAACGGCATCTATGACAAAACAGTTGTCAACAAATACGAATCTATGCATCAGACAAACGATAGATAGACTGAACTGTACAAAAATCCTGTTTAAACGAATTTTTGTCAGAATGCATCAGAATTGTCTTGCGCGCCCGACTATTGCAAAAACGAGGCATCCTTTGTGGCAAAACTAGTTTAAATCCTGACCAAGAAATGATGCTAAAACACTCCGAAGTTAAAGAAAATGTCCAGACACACTGTTTTCGGCAGTTGCAAAAAAACTGGATTTAAAAACTGTCCTGAAAAGAGCTGCCTGGAGTTTTTGAAAACCATTCAATTTTGTAAGCTGAGTGAGTGCGGTGAGAGCTGTAAAATGCAGCTGAAAATGTCGATTGGCTTAAGGGTTTTAGAAAATGACAAATCGAATTTGTTTACAGTTTATAAATTTTAAATTAAAGAAAAATTTCGGTTAAACTTCAATATCAATAATGCAGTTCTGGATTAGATTAAGCGTTTCATTTTGCATCATGGGAGCACATTTGTATTAAATGGAACTTTCTGCACTGTCGGACATAGATGTAGGTACGATATAAACAGTTTATAGTTGGGGTAAGGCTAATTTTGTTAAGTAAATCCTATTGAATTAGTTTTCACGCTTAATTAGAAGGTGAAATAGATAAACACGAAATGGCATAAATAGAGTTCAGACTTTAGTTGACTGGACGCAGATGCAAATTTGTACAAAGTTAGCATTTTATGATGATCATGTCACAAATGCAGCAACCAAGTCGATCCCCGCCCTGGACACTTCTCTTCACATCTTTCAATCCTGATTTCAACCTTTCACAAAATGACAAGCCGACACGCTTCAAACGAATGCTGATGTGATCGACGTAGGTAAAGTGTGAAAGTCCCATTGTGGGGAACTGACCTAGAGCTAATTGTAGTGATATGACTTCCGTTACTAATGTATATGCTGTGATCTAATCCCATTCTACTTGCTAGTTTAGCTCATTAATTTGGAATAAATGCCTACTACTTCAGTGGCGCACTGGGTAATCTCGAACATTTAGAAGGATCGCTAAAGCATCATGTCAGTGTCGAAGAAGGAGTGTTGCAATTTCAAGAAGTCGGCCCAAGAAATCTGCAGACAGCTATGACAACGCGGCAATAGCTGTATTTCTAGCTTCTGCAAGACAAAGGAACTGTTTCGAAAGCGCTAGCATCAGGAAATGGGAACGCTTGCTTTCTGATAGCCGCATGTAAAGAAATTTGAGTCCGAAAGCAGTCCTTATCACTGTGCCTTTAAGCTGGGGAACATTTATTTAAGAAGTAAAAGAATTTAAAGTTTTTGCTTGATATAATGCCGTAGAGCATATTGTAGGGCGCCAGCTCCAAAGAAGAAAGGGAGAAATTGTAGTTTATTGAATTTACTTGTCACAAGTACTGTATATATATATATATATATATATATATATATATATATATATATATATATATATATATATATATATATATATATATTTTAGTGATGTGGATCGGATCGGATCGGCAGCCAAAATCACCTACCGATCCGATCCGCCAATTGGCCGGCGATCCGATCCGATCCGACCCGATCCAGCCCCGGATCGGACCGATCCGATCCGATCCGACCATAATTTTAATTTTCAATTGTAGACACCTATTTGCTAGCCTACACCTTCCCATTTCCGATTATTTTACAAATCAAACTTCGCATCTGAATCTTATTGCATAAATCTGAAAGTCAGTATCAGAAACTTCAGCTGCAGAATGATGTGTAATAACAATTTGCTTTGTTTTGGGAGTTTAATACAAGTGAGAACTACAGAAAAAAAGAAGATAAAGTTGAAGAAACGAGGGTGTCGTGTAAGACCAAAAAATATACGAATAAACTTTGGTCGTTTATTTGCAAGCTCAAGAATATATGTATATAGTTTTATATATTTGGCAGCAATGTATAAATATCTTTTTAAAATCGTTCGAAAGGGAAAGAAAATCAAGAAAAATCCGGAATCCCGGGTTGTATTGACGGGAGTCTAAAATATTCAATAATTTGCTAAAATGTATACTCATTGAAAATTTCGGTTAAGTAATCAAATAGAGGTGGTTTAGCGGATTATATTTTTTGCTCTTACAACCTTTGCAACCGGAATGCATGAAATTTTAGGAATTTTTGGTTCTTCAAAATTTTCGGATTTTTAATTTTTTTAATCCTCACAATATGGTTATCTTTTAAAATATCAAATTAAACATCTAATAAAATATCTGTTGATAATAAGAGCTTCTGACGTACTGAATACGTTTTGTAATGCAATCATTTCCCATAAATGCACTCGATTATCAAATTCGCGAATACAGCATTTTCCGGATTTAAATGTGTTCCATTACCCATGGGTACCGTATTATGCCAAACAGTGGCCCACCCAATAAAACGCCCGTGGACGTTTTTTCGTGGGTGGGCGCTTTTTTAGATTTCTCAATGCTCACTTTTATGGCTTTGAAAACTAAAAGTTTGTGAAAAAATTGTGACAGATTGAGCTTTTTGAAGGCTTAGAATCATGTTATTTGGGTAGGCATGTGAGCACTGACACTTGCCGAGTATTCGTTCGTAGAAATGTATCGAATGTATCAAAAATTGGCAAAGCAGTATCTACCTAATTATAAGACGGTTCCCAAAATATAGCCCATGGTCGTTTTTTTGGGGGTGGTCGCTTTTTGGATTACAAAAATCAAATCCGAAATTTCTGATTCCGAAAAAACGCCCATGGGCCACTGTATGGCATAATACGGTAATCACTCGAAAGATCTTGACGAGCTGAGCAGCTTTAATACAACTAGATCCCAGAAATGCACCCTGTTCTCGGAGTTCAAAAACGTCACTATGTATCTATGAAGACTGAATTTCAAGAATTCGTATCAGGTATTGGTTGTAACTCATAATTAGCTTTCACGACGTCTCCTAGTGTTGAGAACTTTTAAGAATGAGAATAAGAATAATACCAGATATATATATTTATCCAGAGAAAGAAAATAAAACAAATACATTACCATCAAAATTCAACATTTGAACAAAATTCAGATTAAAGATTTTGAAACTTTCTTCGAAGAAATTTTGCAATGTTGTAAAAATTGGTACAAACTCCTAAATTTTGCCTCATTTGCCGGATCGGCGATCCGCTTAAATTAAGCCGATCCGATCCAAAATTTTGTCGATCCGATCCGATCTGATCCGACCCCGGATCGGTCGACCCAATCCGATCCGCCGATCCGATCCACATCATTAATATATTCACCTGTATTCACCTGTCCCCGCGGATGCGGGGGGCCATTGCTACAGCGACTTTTCCTCGCCATCGGTCGCGATCTTCGGCAACTGTCAGCATTTCACGAAAAGGATCAGTTTTCCACCGTTTCCAAGGAAGTTCTCTGAAGGCAGGCTCCATTTCCTTGACGACAACGCGGGCCCACGTATCAAATGCTCTTCCTCGGGGCCGTTTCCAGTCAGCTGGGATGTTGGATGTCAGGCATATCTTTGGAAGTCGCTGTGGGCCCATCCGCAGGACATGTCCTAACCACTGCAATCTGCGCCTTCTTACAATCTCGTCTGCCGGTTGGGGACGGTGACAAGACTGATGAATTATGGAGGTTCGGATTCTATCCCTTTTGCTTACGCCCAGAAGTCGACGCAAACATAGGTTTTCAAAAGTTCTCAGAGCGACGGCATCCACATGCTTGGTAACCCACGTCTCGCACCCATAGAGTAAGGTGGGCAAGACTGCCGCGTTAAAACGACAAGTTTTGTCTGCAGACTGACAGTAGGTTTCGACCACAGGCATTTATGGAAGGACGCAAAGGAACGAGATGCCTTGGCGATTCTGTTCCTTATCTCTGAGCCAGCATCGCCAGCAGCTGTTATGACAGATCCAAGGTAGCAAAACTCACGAACAGCTTCTAACGGGTCTAAGGTTGACAATTGGAGGGTCATCGCAGCAGCAAGACATTATTTCAGTCTTTGCGGCGCTGATAATCAGACCCACCCGAGCTGCAGTAGTGGCTATGCGCGAGATCATATCCTGGATTTGTGAGATCGACTCAGCGAGGATAACAATATCATCTGCATAGTCCAGATCAGCGATTTGAGCATGCTCGTCTGATACAGATACTCCGTCTTCAGGTGTTAGAGCAACGGACATAACCCAGTCAACCACGTAGTTGAACAAGGATGGGGAGAGCACGGATCCTTGACGCACCCCTGTCTTGATGGCAAAAGAATCCGATAATTGACAGTCGCTGCGGGCTTTACAGTTAGTATCCGCATAAAGCAGTTCGATGAGCCTGACAAGCTTTACCGGAACACCTTCTGCGGTCATAATTGAGAAAAGAGCTGCTCGATCGATGGAGTCGAAAGCAGCTTTAAAATCGATAAACGCGGCGACCGTCGGTTTTCGGAACTCATGCCGGCGCTGAAGGATTTGACGTAACGTGAAGATTTGATCCACGCATCCTCGTCCTGGGCGAAAACCAGCTTGGTTTTCTCTGATCAGCTCATTGCATTTCATCCGAAATCTGTTGAATATGACTATCTCAAAGATTTTAAGTGCAATGCACAGTAAGGAAATTCCTCTGTAATTGCTACAGCAGCTTCGGTCCCCCTTCTTATGGATCGGGGCGATTACAGCAGTCCTCCAGCTCTCCGGAATCCTTTCATAGTGCCACATTAACGCAAACAGGTGCACAAGCTCATCGGTAATAGCGTCGCCACCTTCTATAAATACTTCTGGTGGAATGCGGTCCAATCCAGCCGCTTTGCAGGGCTTCAATGATTTCACCGCTGCAGCAACCTCCTCTCGAGTAGGTGGTTCTAAATGATCTTTGGCGTCGTATTCTCCCTTGTACGCCAACTCTTCGAAGGACAGAGGATTACCAGGAGGCTGTGCGTTCAACAGAGACTCAAAATGTTCGTGCCATCGCTTTGCCTGATCATCTGAACTCCGGATCAGATCGCCGTTGTTGTTGCGAATCGGGCAGGAAGGGCGAGACGGACACTATGACAGTTGTCTCACCTTATCAAACAGTTTCCCGTAGTCATGAGCATCAGCACATCGGTTGAGTTCTGTGGCTGCCTGCTTCCATCTCTCTTCCATGTCCTTGTTCAGACTGGCATCAAGTGTTTGCCTTAGTAGAGGCTTGGTTTTCGCGGGAGCAGTCGCCAAATCCTTAGAAATGTCTACCGACTGGTCAGTTACCCACCGTACTTGTTTCCGCGGTCTCCGAGGAAGGGCTTTCAGTTCAGAGTTGACTATGTCGGAGAAAGCTTCCCAGGCCCGATTAAAGTCTTCTTGCTGACCAGAAAACTGACGGTCCGCCAGCATGGCAAATCGGTTCCGCAGCCTGAGTTTACATTGATTGGAGTTTCCGGGAATTTTCAGCGAGGTATCATCGAGAGGCAGTCCTTGCTTGTGAGCCTTTGCAGCACTAAGTTTAAATTTGATCTTGAACACTTCCATAGCATGGTCAGATGGTAGCACGTTGCCCCAATAAGCCCGGCAGTTATTGACTGCAGTACGCCATCGGTAGTTTGTCAATACGTGGTCCAGCTGATAGAAAACACGGTATCCTGGACTGGCCCATGTGGCAAGGTGACGTTCGCGGTGTTTGTAGTTAGTGCTACAGACGGATAGAGAGAACACCTCAGCGAAGGACACAAGTCTGGCACCATTGTCTGTACGGTTTCCAAGAGAAAATGGTCCAAGACAGTGTTCACCAGGAATGCGCGATCCAATCTGAGCGTTGAAATCACCAGCAATCAGAATATTGTCTTGCTGGTGGAGCGAGGAGATTACATCTGCCAGTTCACTGTAGAAGGCATCTTTCTCGCCCGACGCTGTCGAGTCAGTGGGCGCATATATATATATATATATATATATATATATATATATATATATATATATATATATATATATATGTATATATATATATATATATATATATGTATATATTGTGATCTGATGCTGCACTTATATAGTTGTTACTTGTTAGTTAGCTAATTTAATTGGAATCAATTCATACTAGTTCACTAGTACCATTGGAACAGGACCTAGGAGAGAGACAGGGAAGTGAGGAAGTTCTGCACTAATCAGGAGTGAAAGCAAAGAATTGGCTCAGCGGGGGATTGGACGACAGCAAAGCGTTTCAAACTGAAAACCAACAGTACCTAGGATCTGACTCCTCTAGCCAGATGAAACTCTTCAACCAGCATCAGGTTAAAAGTACCTACCACTGAAAAAACCGACAAAGTAAAGTTGGGAAAAGTTGAACCTCAGTGCTCAACTCCTCAAGCCTTAGTCAAATAAAAGACCGAAAGAAATTGAGAGGTGTCACTACAGCACCTTCGAGGTGGACAGTCCAAGATGTGAGGTGAGAATCGAACCCACAACCTTTGGCAATATAGGCCAACGTTCTACCGAATGAGCCACTCAGGCACAGTCGAACCAAGCTGAAGTTTGCATTGGATTAGATTGCAATTGGACCAAGAATTTGAGTAAAGAATTGGATGATCGAATCAACCGCAGTCAGATCTTGAACCAAATCCCGATTCTTTACTGCAGACAAACTGCACTCACCCCATCTAGGAAAAAGTTGAACTTTTCTGGTAGGTTTATATATTATCTATCAATTTCCTATAGCTGCTTCCCTGAAAACCAGGGCCGCTTGCGAATTTTACCTGGGGAGAAACACGAAACTTTCATGTCGCGCGTTTCGTGACGGTCGGGTGGTTGAGGTGTTCAATTTCGGATCCAATAGTCCCACGTTCAAATCCCCATTTTCTACAAATCCCCCTGAGCTAACCACATAGGATAACGGTTTCCTATGGTTTAGCCATCCCAGATAGCCACTCTTAAACCTAATTATTGTGATAGATAAATTGTGTCTTAAGCATAGATTATTGTGGGGAGGTAACATCAGTGTATGGCGCAAGTCCTTTCAGTGGTCAGCATTCGAGGTGACACTCCTGGCTCTACGTCTCATGTATCCAGTGACGAACACCTGAGCCCCATGTCTCTGAAATAAGGCTGGAGATATTCTCCCAGAGTTGCCTTTTACCTTTTGCATCAAGAGTTAATAATAGGAAGAGTAAGATACTCAGCACTTCCTAATGTAATAAGCTTGCAATATGCTCGAAACATTATGGCCGAAATCTCGGGGGGGGGGCTTCTCAACGTGTGAACGTAGCACGCTGACGTTTTCAAAAACGGGCGTTTTCGTCAAATTAAACACTACAACTTGAGCTAGGAAAATTGTGCAACAATAATTCTTATATCACTATGTAAGAGAACTTTTTAACACTATAAAAAATAAATATTTCGGTTCGGGCAATCTCTTACAAATCCACCAACGACCTAAGCCGTTTTGAAGAAGTGATGAAATTCCTAGAAATTTCGTGGAAAGAATGCTGAATGCTTTATTGACGGATTAGTAAGAGATTGGTGAACCGAACTATATAATTTTTATAAGGTTAGAAAGATGTCGTTTTACGCAACATAATGACATAAAAATTATTGCTGTACGATTTTCCTAAGGTCAACCTACAGTATTTAATTTGGTGAAAAGACATGTTTTTGAAAAATGTCAGCGTGCTAATGTTTACACGCTGAGAAGCAGCCCCTCCCCCGAGAGTTCGGTCTTAATGTTTCCAGCATATTGCAAGCTTATTACATTAGGAAGCGCTGAGTGTCCTACCCTTCCTATTATAAACTCTTGCTAGCATCAAATAACGAGTGTGTTTTCAATCCGTTACCTACCTTTCTTTTGGACTCATGTAACAAACAACAAAACTATAAGAAGTTTTATGTTTAACTTAAGCTGCAACTCTTGCGGCTTGCTGACACATAGCAAATCCTAAAAGTTTCGAAAAACTCAGTTTTTACTATGAAAATACAGTTTGGCCCTTACAACAGAGCATTTGCAGTTCGAAAACAGTTACAGACAGTTGCACATGTTGCCTGCTTATAACATGAGTTAATGGAAGGTTGGAACTATTTCTATGAAACAGGTATATCCTTTCAAAATAAACCACCCGTTACTATGACTACCTAAGCAGCAAATTTCCCCTCATGAACGCCTGGGTACATTAAAAGGAAACGCTCATATCTTAGCACCTGTGTTTGTCGTACAACTTGTAATTAGCGAGAGGCTATCAGAAATTTCCTAAAGAAATTAGGAAACTGCCTGTCCATGTCAGATTTTGAGGGAAATATTTCCACGTAACCCTGTGTTAGATCGTGGCATAAAAGCTTGATTATATTAATACATTTTCCAGCGGACGAGGAAGATCATATCGTTGTGCTGATCTTTCGTTCTTTGTGCTTTGTGCTTTGTGCTTTGTGATAAATGTTTCTGCACAAAGCCAATTCAGACATGGGCAGAGTTGCAAACGGCTGTACTGAGTGTTAGCGCTACGTACGTAGCAGAGTAGAAGGGGATTTAGGAAAATCTCCTAAGCTTGTTTTAAAAAAGTTTCCCAGTCTTAGCTGCTCTGTTCGTGACTTTGGAGAGAACGTGGAACAAATGGTATTATGGCAAGGAGTAGTAATATTCTTGAATAATCTATTTGCAGCGGAGTTGTTGTTCGTGTTTCGTGGGCCGGCCGGCCGTTGTCACGTTTCGCCAGCTGACAATTTTTAAGGCAGATTTTAGCAGGTTTAAGGCGAAAAGGCTAATTCGCCGAAAATGTCACTGGCCCAACGGCCGGTCCGTAACTGACCGGCCGGCATGTTATCCGCCAGAGGCCACCGGTAAGAGTATTTAAAGAGTATTTAGGATGGACCTACATACAGGTACGACACAATCTTGCAGATACAGACGATTTTATTATGCATACGGTGTTTTCTCGGTTGCTACGACTGTAGATGCATGCATGTAATGCATGCATGCAAAACATGCACGCTATTACAGAAAATGTATACATTAATAAACGTTCATCTTTGCGTTTAATTTCGCTGACATCAGTTCAATATCCCGTGTCAAGTCGATTTTGAAGCGGATCCAGGTAAACCCGCTGGGCGGGGGGATTAGTGACACTTCTTCAGCCCCTTGTTGACACAGTACAGTACGCTGTCCACAATTTCGTCTCGTTCACTGTAGGCTTGATCCGTCACACTCTTGATGCAGGCATCCTGGTCGTCAATTTCTTCCTGGCTGGATGCTTTACACCTAAACACATGAAAATGAACTGAATCGGGCTGATTATGTGAAAGGTTGAAATCAGGATTGAAAGAAGAAAACAGGAGAGCAAACTTGTACAGTGGTTTCTTACTGCACTATAAATGGAGTGGAGGACCATGTCAAGTCTAGAGTTTGCAAAAATAAGCTCTAGCACCCTATTTCAAATCCTACTGGGCAATTTGTCGAAACTGTCAGGGGGTGGTCTCAAGTAAGGTGGAGCTACCACAGCACTTCCATTATGGTGGAGGTAATCTGTGTCAGCATCCCCTTCCTTCAAAATGCGTAACGTTCTACCGACTGGAGTGAGGTGGCTGTAAAAAACTGTGCAGTATATAACTATAGTTGGCAATTGTTTGCTAATTATGGTCAATTTTTAATTTCAGACAAGCAGATTTTTGGCACTTAGATGGTAAAATTTTTAAGCAGAGAATTTCCTACATCGCTAGGTCAATTGTAGAAAAGTTAATATCATTGTTTAGATTATTCTTTGCAGACTGTAGTTGCAAAAATCAAATCTTTACATTTTTCCAATAAACACTTTCACGCAGTAGACCGTCTTTGGTGCCATTTTCATTTTGAGGCGCTAATAATGGCAACCAAAAGAGTAATGGTTCCCAAATTTTGGCAGTGTAAAAATTTTGAGCTTTTACAATGCAAAAATTTATTTTTTAATCCCAAACACTGCATGCTCAATGCTGTCGTCTTAGAAAGTTCATACATAAATGACAGTGATTGTTATTTCAGCAGATTAAGAAAATTGCAGCAGATTAAGACCCTACAGGATGATGAATGATTTAGCATAAAATTTAAAAGATGATTGATTAATTAGTATTGGCTGTGGCAACACCAAACCAATCAAACCTGCATGTAAAATCTGCAGTTTTTAACCTTTTTAACCTTTATTCCTTTGATGTTGCCGCTATGAAAAAAGCATGCTCTCATATTTGGGTCACTTGGTTCATATTAGACAACTTTTTCACGCGAGGTGTTATAAATGAGAAAGAAGCAGAAAGTCTTGTCCTACCGAAGGTCCGAAAAATTCGGACCTCCAGTGGTACTCAAACCCACGACTTTTTACGCACAGTTTCATCACACTTTGTCGGAATTCGTGTTTCAATGTAAATGACTTTCACTGCGTGAACCCATGTAGGTAGAAACAATCATTATAATCGGATTCATCCATATTTCGGCCACTTCGTTGTCAGAAATGAAAGCTAGGACGTATACAACAGCAACTTTAATCCAGAAGTTATTGCTGCAATCTGTTAAAAAGCATAAAAATAATTTTGTAGCGCTTCCACCAGGCTGGTGGACCAAGAAGAAACCGAGGCCAAGCCCGAACGGGAGGCGTCAGGCACCCTCGTACCCTCTAGGATAGAGAAAGGAGGAGGGAGGTTCATCTGTTCACTCACCATTGAAAGTAAAGAATTGGCCCAGCCGGGATTCGAACCACGGCCCTTCTGATCCCGGGACAGACGTGCTAACCCACTACACCATATGGCCATCAGCTGAACTCCCGTATCAGGCTTATCAATCTTTCCTGTACCTCCTTCCCTTACAATTTCCCATATTTGACTGCGGGGTTAAATGATGGAATTTCGGCCAGCTGACTGCTGTCGCATAACTTTTCTATGTTTTGCTTACCCCATGGCTGTCTCACACTTTTTCACTTCATTCTTGAGACAGGGCACCAGACATTTGGCGGAGGAAATCAGTTCCCTGAAAGCGGATTGGATCTTGCTGGCTCGCTTCCTTCGGAGACCTTCAAACTCCTTCAGGCCGGCGGCCTCCTGAACCCTGTCTAAGTCGATAATTTGACACCTACAATAGAACATTACACAAAGATTAGACTACACTAGACAAACTGCGATTTCACAATGATATTTTGTTGTCAGGTTTTCTTGAAGTACTTTACACATTAAGTCCGAAATCTCGGCAGTGCTGTCCACTGCTGAATAGCGTGTGTGGGATTCAGAAATTTCTCAAGAAAATCTAAACTCTCGACATCAGCGTTGGCAGTTCGATTAGTATCGACAAGAAAACATAATGAATAAGTCTATGACAAGCGTCATACGCTGTGTATTATGAGCTCGCTACATCCGATGCGCGCTGTCGGCTGACCTCCCCATAAATCAGATGGCTCTCACCCCCGCCCTTATACATGTACGGGATCCAAACGGGGACTGGGATTGGGAGATTGGGATTGGGATTGGCACATTTACAGATGTGTAAATTATTACACGCTATATTGAGCCCCCGTCAAGCTTAACATGTAAGTATATTACTATAGACCTCGAACCCCGTTTGGACCCCGTACATGTACAGGGCCGGGGTCAAGAGGTGGGCTGATTTATGACGGTTTTAGTTAGCCAACAGCGTGCAGAGGATGCAGCGATTCTAAAACATGGCGTACGGCGCTTTGTAGAATATTTCCTTGATTTTACCCTAAAATATTCAAAAGTGGGTGATAACTTTATGAAAAGTCAACCTAAATTGTACTCTTGTGTACGGTCCAATGCCGGACATAGCTAATTCATTTTCTCTCCAAATTTGGGCGCAATTTACAGTCAGTTGTTATGTCGAATTCTTGGGAGTCACCCGCTTTTCTCTCTGCCAACTTTTATGTCAGGTTTGTGAGCCTACGGGCAATTTTGGGAAAAAACTTGGGGTGCTCCCTTCTGTGGTTTTGGGTTGTTCTCCCCATTTTTGAGTTTTGTTTATAAAGGTGCTTGTTCCAACTTTGGTTTTGTCAGCTTGGAAGAAAATATTCTGTACTTTTGTGTTTCATATGTTTCAAGTTTCATATGTTTTTGGACTTCCGTTCAGTTTTTGTATTTTTCTTGTAAAGTAAATCTGTGACAAATTTAGATAGGGCCGTGTCATCTTTTATTAGTTGGTTAGCGATTAAGCGTAGGAGATATCAGACATATACACACTCATCTACGAACTTACAATCTTTATTTGAATACTAAATTATTCTACTGAATATTTCAAATTCGACAGCTTGTCACCCTCTTAGCTATTATGCACCCTTGGTACCTATACAGTGATAATACAAGATTATAAACGAAAGAAAGAAAGGATGACACTACAGCACCACCGACCCGAAAAATTCGGGCCTGAGGTGGGGATCGAACCCACAACCTTTGGCTGTCTAGGACAACGCTCTACCGATTGAGCCACGTGATAGCCTGAAACTATGATCTTTATGATTCGGTTTGCTGTCAAGTAAATAAGACTCAAGTGTCTGGGAACAAATTAATATTTTCCCATAAAAACTCGAAATTCGGAACGGGCCGGCTCGGCCTGGTCTCAGGAATAAATTCGGGAAGGGGACCAGTGCCTGGAGTTCGAGTCAAAACTGGCGGACCGGTATCTACCCCCTGGCACAACCCCACGTTTGAACACGTGTTTGCATGCGCTTGAGCTAAAACGTATCTGATAGCCATTTATTCATAAGCTTTATCCGACGAAGCTCTATCAAACTTTCGCTCTTCTTCTCAACAAATGAAATTCTTGTAATGCAGACCCCGCCTGAAATTTCTAAATCTGGAAGTATTAGTCTTCCAAATAAAGCTTGAAGCTACGGTTTACAACGTGTACTATAAAGGGTATCGTTATCGTACTCTTCGTGTCCCCTGGCTTTCATGCATTCCACATAGTCCTCTACGTAGCCTCGAATTTTGGACTTAGCCGTGGTTAGACACTGATCTCTGACTTCTGCTTTGAAACAGGCGTTCAGCTTGGATTCCGCGAGGCACCTAAAACACAAAATGCATAATTGGGGGAGGGGTGTCGCCAAAACGAAATTTTTCTAAAACTGCAAAGGTTAACTGGAAATTTCTGATGACAAATCGATAACTACAATATTAAATCTTTATCCTTTTAAAGAGGCAGGACGTGCCAACTTTTTGAAAGCATTCTAGCCGAGGTGTCCACAGGGAAAGAAGGGATATTCGTAGCCATCAAACATTTACCGGTGTGCCAAGCAAAAGTCCAATCATGCAATCGTGTAACATTAGAGATGAAACGATGCCACGAATCAAACACCGCAGATCCAAAACTTAATATCACCGATATCTATCTATCTATGTAAATGAGGTAAACGCGGACTGGCAGGCGATCCACGAAGGATACATTAATTGGCTCTCTCCTGTTTCGGACTAAGGTTTTCACCTTAGTGACTGCAGGCAGGGCAGGCGTTCTTCATTAGTTTTCTATCAATGTAAATGAGTAACTAACTTATTGATACATCTATTGTCAATGTTGTCTGGATGCTGGGGATGCTCTTCAGGATAGACGCATTTCAGTTGGTCATCCAAACTTCCTCCCAATGCCTGAAAAAGAAGGAAAAATGTTGCGAAACATTTCCATTCTGCGAAACATTTCCATTTCCATTCTGCGATCCATTCTGTCCTGGAACTTTTCATCGAATTCGGAGATTGAATTTTTTCCTTTTCATTTGGGTCCTCTTGGCAAGACAACAACAAAAATAAAACAAGGAACGCTAAATGAAGATTTTTAATTTAATTTTAATTTACCATGCTTCAACTCAAGACAAGCTTGGGGTGGTCGAAAATGTAGTTGTGCAAAATTTTCACTTTACCAGTCAAAGTGTAAAGTGTTTTGAGTGGTCAACAAGCCAAACTATGTAGGTGATTGATTCAATTAATCGGAGACGCAATCAAATTTTGCGTGATTTTTGATATCTTTAGAGCATTATCACAGAATAGCTTTCTTCGGATTACATCGGACAGGTCGATTAGAAATAAGTTAGCGTATAGCCAATAGCCATACCAAATTTGAGCTATTCACATTATTCACAGGTGCTCGTATACGGAAGAATCACCGATACACTCTTGTCTATTATGTACTCTTGCTCATACAGCTTTCGAAGCTTGTTTGTCAATTTATCACACATTACTTTTAAAATTTTCAGTCAAATGCCATGCCACGTTTTGTAACGACAACTGCCGAAATCGTACTAAGATTTTTGTAATACAAAGCAATTTTATGTGGGTAGTTTCTTGACCAGTCTGCAAAACGGTTTGGTTTACTAAATTACAACAGAATTGTTAAAACAGCCCCAAGGCCTAAACACATGACTGCGTAGGGGTTACAGTGGAAGCCAGTTTGAAGTTTGAAGGTTACAAGATTCAGAAATATGAAAAGACCAAAAATCAAACGCAAAATGCGAATCAAGATTATTCTGTGATTAACAAAAAAGGATTATTTTCTACTGAACAGTTCTAGTCCGTTTTTGCATTTCTTACTGTTTGCTACAAAGAGCAAGCGCAAGCGCACTATACTTATCATTGGAGATAATAGATTTTAATTTAGATTTATCTCGTTCTCATATATTTTTACGCCTGATTTTGCTTAGGCGAAACAGGACAGCTGGTAAAAGCTCCCCTAATAACCGCGACACGGTTGATCCCTAAAAGCACAATATTCCGCCTGTGGTATTTTTCCTGCTGCGCCTCAGCGCAGCAGGTCTCTCATGTTTGCTCGGCCCGAGCCCTCACACGCATTTTGCTTGATAAATATACTCTTCACCTTAAATGCATGTAAACAATGGTTGAAGATAGGGTTAGTATGATTTGTGTGTAAAATTTTGTCTTTCATTCCGAAGAACTTCTGTTTCCGATTTATATACATATTACGCATACATGTATGGGATTATTTTCAATTCCAAAATCGGAAATTCCTATTCTCTGTTCTAATTGATGCCTAACCGTTACAGTTAAACGTTTGTCATTAATATCTCAGCTCAGCAAAGATTTCTCAAATATGATAAAACTTACACGAACATGTGCTAATATACATACAAATGCTGAATAGTTTAAACTTTATTTTCGATATAAAGGTGAATTCCTCAAGCTTTATAAAACATCTTTAAACAATGTTTTGCACGTATATGTTTTGTTGTAAGCAATTAAGAGCTCTCTTATAAAATAATTAAGGGGGGGGGGGCTACGAACGAGTTGGCACGACATTCCCCCCCAACGTTAGCCAACATATCAAATTAAAAAAGTTTAGGGTGGGCAACAATATATCTCATATATATACACCGTTTTTGGCAGGACGCCAAAGTACAAATTTTAGTTCGAAAATGAGATTTTTCAAAAAGGTTTTTTCAGCTCTGGTGGATTAACGGTTTGACCAATTCTAAAACTTTCGGCCATAAATGTTAAGTGTTACTAGTGCTAAATATTAAAAGTATTCCGGCTTTCGAGCGTTGCTTCCTTCTTCAGCTATAGCAGCTCAAATTTTGAAATTTGGCAAAAAGTTGCAAAGTGACCGTGCGCCGTTTTCGATCTAATAAAATTGACAGCCCCTAGCCTACCCCAGCTTTTTACCAAATATTAGGCTCTAATAGGGGCAAACTGTCTGTGAGTTTCAAGGGTTTTGGTTTTCTGGTTAGTGTGCTAGCAAACTTTTTGTTAAGAAATAACCCTTATTTTTAGGCCTGAAAAGCTAGCTAAGCGCAGTAAAAATGGGGTCAAAAAATTTTTTGTCTCCGATTTTGCCGAAAAGGTCGTTATAGGGGTTATTTGACCTGCTGAATCCGAATATGAAATCCGTTTTTCGATATGACGCTTCCTTCGTTCAGTATGCGCATACAACTGTCTTAGAGCTTTTTGGAGCGATCGCCATCCATACTTTGAGAAATCAATCTAGCATTTCTAAACATTGGAGCGAGGTTTGGTGACATAGCTTTCGGCACATCTTGGTACACCCACTGGCCTGTAATGTGCAAAGTTTCAGCCGATTCTGCCACAGTACTTTGGAGTAATTGGCTCACATCTTCGAAATGGCACCAAATAACAGCGGCAATATCGATAATATAATCCAGCACTGCGAACGCAGGGATTAACGAAATCACGTCATTTATATCAAAGTTAAGACAGATACTTGGAGTATTAATTGCAGCAAAATTTGGCTCATTTGGTAAACCACAGCTCATTAGAAATTAATTAACCTCCACCCGTATAGACCTACAACACCCAATTTTTCGCACTTTGATCGTATAGCACAGAAAAGTAGGCAATGGTCTAGAGATTATTTTACACGATATCAAAGCACTATATGTCAGAACTAATTCCTGAAAATTTTGGTACCGTGCCTTGCACATAGCGACCAGGGCGAGGCCAAGTTTGTGTACGTGTCATGTCGAGCTTTGGACCGATAACACCAACTTCTGATGGCTCCACAGGACGCTACGCTGCATGGAATTCTTTCAAACTTTAAACTATTTTACACTAAACCTAATACTATTATGTGGCAAAAGACTAGCTAGCTTTTCCAACATCGAACTTTTAGTGAAATTCGTAGCCCCCCCGTTAACTGCGCAGCAGGTTTACAATTACTTAAATGTCCGTCCAGCGGAAACTAAACCTTTTGCACGAAATCTTGCTTGTTAGGGATCAAGTAGACACCCCCCGCATCAACTGGTTTACTTGATGCCAACATTAGCAAAGTTTTTTATCTCTAACTAGCGTGCAGGCATTCCAACACATATCTGCTTGATTATTCATGACGCCAAAACATTTTGTGTCATAGTTATTATGTGTATATGTGGTATCTGGGAAATATACAACACGAATCTGAAGTCCGATTCCCTTTTCTTGTGTATGTGCTAACATCTTAAGCTTACTATACATACTTTAGCTTATATGTATTGAACCAACGAAAATCTGAATCGAAAAACAGACCTAATTTTCGTGTCCGAAAATCAAAACTCCCCTAACAAGAATGCAAAATTGCACTGTTGTTAAGAAGAACAGTAAGCCACTAGAAGACTTCTTTTCTTTCATTGCTTGCTAACAATATTCAGTCCAAACTACGCGGATGTTAAACCGTTCGCGGGTGGGGTCAACGAACTTCCCCCCGTTTGGTGGGAGAGTAGCCGAAAGTGTACCCTGTTTGGGGGGCTTCGATTCGGCTAAAGATCCTAAAGATCTGAACAAATAATCTTAATCTAAAGACCTAAACAGGCTAAGATTCGAAGATTCTGACTGGCTTTTAGACAGGAACATTCCGCCCTAAACAGGGACCCCTTTTGGCCACCCTCCCCCTCCAAACGGGGATTCTCTTTGGAAATAAGCTGAAAATGCCGTAATCCTTTGCGCTACCCTTCGTCCACCACCAAACGGAGAGAGAAGACAAGATTAAACAGAAATTATGAGAAAGAAAGGAGTTTTATGAAACTGGTAGCTGAGTGGAAGAGATTTCTACTAAATATCAGAAACTAGGTGGTTCTATCCCCGCCTTGGACACTTTTCTTTCTTCTTTCAATCCTGATTTAAACCTTTCACAAATAAATAATATCTAACCTTCTTTTTAACGATATCCTTTTCCTTAAGCTTAACTTAGTTCCTAACTCGGGGGGGGGGGGGGTGATGCCTTATTTCCCAATAAGACTACGTTTTGCTCTGTTCGTTTTAAACGATGAGTTATAAAATACAAATAACCATTTCTGTAACTTACATGAACAATAACCGCAAGTAGAATCAGAGTTTGCATTTTGTCGAAGTAACTGACGCGTTAAACTTCCATGAAATTTACACATAGACTGATCTATCTAAAACGTCTGAAGGTGGAGAATTAAATCCATTGCAAAACCGGTCTAGTATTATTTACATGGATACTTTACACCTACGCAACTCTTTAGATCAACCAAATAAAAAGAAGTAAATTACGGGGAGCTAACGAATGCATGTGCTTAGTTTAACAAATGTAGTTGTTTTTATAGTTTTGCTCTTGCTACGTAGGTGTTGCGGGAAAAACCACTTCCAAAAGTCCAGCAGGGAATGATTTACGACGTTTATTTGTGCTGATAAAATCATGTAGATGTTAGATTGTTAGATAGTTAGATCATAAAATCATGTACTGTTAGATTTAGTGACCGCTAGTTTTTGGTGGGTTTAGTTTTTCCAGGAATTAGAACTGTCAAAGAAAATTTTTATAGGAAAATGTTGAGTAAAACTTTTGAAAGAAATTTGCAAGATGTTTGCTTTCAGCGGTTTCTTAAAGGTCGGGCACTAGTATCCATATCTCATGACTTTTTTGGCCTTCTCTTTGCTGCTGTACATTGTGGTAGAATTTTGCCGTAAGGATGTGGACTGTGCTGTCAATAAACTAAAGTGCCTTTTCAAGAAAGGTTAGAGTAGAGCTAAAATTAACTCGATCCTATTCATGAAAGAGGGAAAATCAAAGCTTGAGTGGAGTTAGAACGAGTTAAAACAATAATTTTTAACTCTACTCTGTTACACCAGACAAATGAGTACCGCATATACCTCAACACGATTTCGCCCGAACGGCTTGAATGTTGATGCTCTAAATAGACACAGATTTGACTTAGCATTAACGTTGGGCGATCAAGATGATCGGGAGCAAAAAATATAATACCAGACATGATGTACAGGATGCAAAAATCAATTAATTTAATTCAACATTCAAAATTCAAAACAGTTAATCGTTCTTCCAACGGGTAGCCAAGTTAAGATAAAATGCTTGGATTATTACGGGTTTGGGTAAAAGTAGAGTTTTAAAAAGTTTACAACAAATGGAAACTGATCCGATAATGTTGGAAATCACCGAATCGTTACAAATTTCTAATTGTCGACATTGTGGAATTCGGAACAACTAAAAACCTAACGCCTTACAGTCGTTACTAAAGCTTTTTGAACGCACTAAACTTTTTGCTTTGCTAGATTACAATGACAAATGGTTTGTACAGAAATTTATTGGAGTAAATATTGTTTATTTGCAGTGTATTTGCACTGTTGCAAAAATTGTGTTCTGTATACCCTATGCAAAGTCAAGCCATCTAGCAACTCGACCATCTGTTAAACTAGATTTGTGCCCGGACCCCGAATAGGCCTTGTACCCGGGCCGGCCCGGCTTTTGGATTGGCAGGACAAGCCCGGGTCCAGTTAGATGCGAAGGTTGCCGCGGCTTGCAGACTCGCCAGGCTCGGTCAAATTTTTATTTTTTTCCCAAATTATCTTCACCAGACAGTCGAATTAAAGCTTCCAACCTGTCTAGGTTCTAATAAATAGTACTAACTATTACTTGACACAGTTTCTGTATGTCAGGCCCACACCGGTTAACGACCTGGCCCGATTGGTTCTGTAGGAAAACTTAACATCACAACTCTACTAAGCAACTAATATTGTTCTGACTTCTGGCCCTATGTGGCGGATAAGTAATTTTGTAAGGTATGATCTCACAAAATTAGAGAATTGGACTATTGTCAAAAGTGATTAAAATCCGGTGAAGATTTAGCCTCCGGCAAAAAAGCAGTTCGTGAAAGTTATTACCTAAGATCTCTGTTGTGCAAAAAACGTCACCACCGACAAAGATTGAATACAACCACCTTTGACAGGGGGAGTTGTTTCTGAAATTTGCATTTAAACCGGCATTGTAATGACAGTTGTTGTGCATAGCGAACGGAGATCGACACACTGCAAAACAAAGTGCTGACACTTTTGTATTAATTGCGTAACAGTAATCAATCGACAAACGCAACGCATCCGGCTAGTTTATTATGCAGTAAAAACTTTTATTTTTCTTTCTTTTCTCTCATTTTTCAGATCATTCCAGTCCAAAAATTCGCGCACAGATCCAGGGCCTAAGCCCACCTAGTATTTTACGAATCTGACGCATAGTTAGCTGTAAAAAGTTTAAAAAAATTCGAAAAAGTACTGTTAAAAAGTGTTTATGTGAGAGAGTCCAGCAAATAGATACGAACATACTTTGACTTCTTTATGAGACTTTTTACAGTGCTGAAAACAGGTGTAAAAATTAATTACTTTTTACCTGTAAATTAGCAACCTGTAAATAAACAACAAGTAAACTGTAAATTATATCTTAACTACGACTTGCTTCAAATATCAGAATATCCATTCAGACCGCAAACATTACGTAACATCAGTGAAGAAGGTTTCATAAATACTTTGAGTCTTTGTAACACTCTGCACTGAGCTAAGGCTGATCCCGCACTGTAATAGTACAATACGAGACTGTACTGAATCCCCTACTGTAACCGAGCGTTTGTAGCCTATTTGCGCAGAAATTGAACATTCATACGGCTTCGCTTGCTAGGAGCCTAACCATATTTCCGAAAAGGTTAATATAATCAGCATTCCTTAAATAGAATCAAGATCATTGACACTGGGATTTTATGTTTCAAACCGTGTAACCCGAATCCTTAAGTCTAATTGGTTTAGATCCCGCAGAGATGGGCCTTCCATCGCATGCAATACCGTTCGCTGGAATGACTGAGGCTCAAATGCGGAATAATGCCCCTTTGAGGGGCCTGCTTGTTTCAGAGTGGTTCAGCGTTAGGAGAATCTTGGTGACCTGTGCTCACTACTCTAACTAAATTCTGAAACATAAAAATCCAAACAATATGTGGTAGGGATTGCATTGTGAACAATATACGAGAAATAGATTCACGTTTAACCTTTCGACAGCAGCGTACCTTTGTACTACGACATCTATCCTAAGAGGCTCCTACATATTCTACTAATAAGACTACATTAGAACCAGTTGAAACACCCCCTGAATATCTGTGGCTCTGTTCCCGGCTCCCAGTAAAGTCAGACCTAGCTTATAGAGAAGAATTTCGTCTTCCGTTGGCACTTGGCACGCGGGTTGCCGGGCCGGGTTGCTGGTAAAGGAAATCCTGTAAAAGTATCAAAATTAGCTCAAACTTCATTCATTTTGGTTACTTTACCTACTGTAACTTATGCAAACGCTGAAATCTTCTTTTATTTCATTCTTGTATAGAAGCTTCCAAATTGATACTTTTAGGACTCTGGAAAATAGCGTTTGGCAGGCAGCGGATCTGCGAAATTTGGTCATCTAGGTCATCGAAAATTTTGGGAGTTCGTCGAAATTTTTTCCATGCTTAGATATCTCTGCTTGCTTCCTTCGCTTCGGAGCAACTGGAAAATTTGGAGATCACTAAGAAAAATTTAGATTGGATATCAGAAATTTAGATTCGATAATTTGAATTTCAGAAAACTGTCGGGATTTATTTACGCTTCCTCAGCTTGAAAAGCAAAAAATAGAAACGATTTTGTAGCGTAAATTTTGTAGCGTAAATGTAAAATATGAAGATGATGATGAGTGCTTTTATGAACTACCACTAGTATTAGCCTAAATTACAGTGCGAAGTGCATATCCTATATTTATTTCTGAAGCTATACTCAAATCAAGCATACTTTACAACAATTCAAAATATTTATAATGCAAACTATGATACACTTGGCCATGCAAATGGCTGGAATTAGAAAAAAAACCGAAATAATTTACGGGATTCGAACTTCCAACCAAGAGATTGCTGTTTGATAAGAAACCGACTGAGCTAAAGCTTAAAGTTTAAACTAATTCCAGCCTTTCACATTGCCACCTGGTTTGCTAAATACTGAGAAAATGATTGTTCAGAAAGCTGAGTTTTAACTTCGACCCAGGACTGTGATGAATCACGCCGTTTCGGTCGGAGAGTTTAACTTTCTGAAAAGGTTACAAAAAAGAGATTACAACAATTACAAACCAAATATTTACTTTTAAATGCTACGGGCAACATAAATGTCTCTGTACCAGTCTCGACTCAATTCCAGATTGCAGTGAAAAATTGTAATACAACAAGGCGGGAACTAGTTTTAGGCTGCAACGGATGGTGTTAATCGGTTAGCTAGGCTAAGCCAAAGAATGTACACAACAGTAACGAAATTTGTACACCGTTTGTTTACTAAAAATCTTAATTTTAAGATTCTAGGCAGACCGGATGACATTTATGTGTAACATAAATTTGGTTGCAAAAGTGTCACATACGCAAACCTTAAGAAAGGTTAGAAGCATCTGCATTAGCTAATGACAAAGAGTCGACTAGAGCTTTGCAACATGGTTGTGAGTTTGGTAACTAATTGTTTTATTGTACCAATAAATCTTTCCGAGACCATTTGTACAGAGAGCACCAATGACATAGAAGTTATGAGGTTATCTCCCCTGACTCCGTGGTGTAGTGGTTGCACGTCTGACTGCAGTCCGGGAGACCCGTGGTTCGATTCCCGGCGGAGCCGAATCTTAACACGTTCGCATATGATTTAGAAGCGTAAAGTTAACAAGACTCATAACACAATTTAAATCTAGAGGCGAAGTAAACTCTATTAACCTTTCCTCTGAGCGCGAAGAAGGATTAACTTAATGTCTAAAATCTGTAACTCCATTTTAACTCTGTTTTATTTGTATGTACCTAAGCGTTTCCGTGTGATAGGAGCTGAACTTGGCTTTATCCCCGTAGACCCAATGTAAGGACATGTCAGTCGTGTATCGAGCCGCGGGTGGAATGCAACCCATTGCCATGGCAAGCCGGCGGAAGTAGCGCGAGGAATTTCCGCAACAAATGCCGACGTATTGGATGTTCAGCTCTTTGCAGGATTTGGCGAATCGGTCAAAGTCGCTCTGTGGGCACAGGAAACAGTCAAGGTCTTCGAAGAAGGCCCGTTTTCCTGGAAAAAATAGGAAATTAGGCTAAACAAAAATCAGTCCAGGAGTTGTAAAGTAAAAGTAAAATGCCTAAAGTTCGAATAATTGTACAGCTTTTGTTCCCTTTTGTTTAACAAAATTTCATGGCAAATGTAATTTAGTGACATTAAGAGCTGACAAAAGCAGACAGAATTCGGAATATCAGAAACATTTGTCCTTTAGCTTTCTAGTCTAGTTTCAAATCTCATCGTCTTACCATCGGGCAGAAGTAAAGATTGAAACTGTTTCGCAGTTTCTGTCGTTCGATACGGGACAGGCAGGCAGGCCAGTGGAATCTAAAATGCAAAAAAACTAGCATATAGCAAAACATGGCATTGCACAGGACTGCAAACGTTCAATTAAACAACCGTTTTCGAGGAATTGAATGATTTTAGAAATATTTACAAATGAAGCTCCAAAGAAAAGAAATACAGATTCAAGCTTCTACCTTAGGGCATTGTCGGAACAGAATTGAGTAGAGTTAAAATTAATGCTTTCAATTTCTTTAACTAAACGCAAGCTTGATTTTTCTTCTTTTACGGCCTTCAAGGAGTCGGAATACTAATCCGAAAATTCTAGATTCGAATTTTTCTGTTCTAAAGTGTTGTATAGTTTGATGTCGTCCGAAGTTGGTGTCGTAGTTACTATTTAACTTCTTCCAATGTTAGGTAATACATGGGTATTTACGTTCACAGCCTGTCTGATGGATTTCATCATTTCTATGATGGTGTCGGGTCCTGAGCTGCAGTTGAGGCCCACAACATCAGCGCCTGCCGCTTCCAGCTGTCGGCAAGCTTCGTCATAGGCATAGCCGTCTCGCGTCTTGAGGGAGGTATTTGGCGCGAAACAAACCACGATGGGTGTACCTAAATTAATTAGATTAACGTCAACTCAATTAACATTATGTTAATTGGGCTCATATTAGCATTTTGATCTTGTCCTTTTTGTCCCAGAAATCTATTGAACTACACTGGGACTGTTATTGGCAATTAATTCAAACGTTTCCGCAATTCAAGGTTAACTAAACCAATCTCACGGTTATTGTTAAGATTAACTATGACAGTAAACAGTAGTTAGGAATAACTGAACAGTTTTGTGCTCAAGTTTTTGTTTCTTTATTATGATAATTTTGGCTCTGCAAACGCAAGTGAACTTGCAAATGTAGAGGTATAAGGATGCTACGCCAATAATTATTAAGATAATTAAATTAATATTAATTACCCTGCCCATACTGTTTCACTGCTTCCACTGCCAGAATCGCTTCGCCAAGGTCGCTGTAGGTTTCCGCCACCACAAAATCCACACCTGCACTAACGGCCCATTCGGTTTGTTCCTTAAAAGTTTAAAATTCAATTAGAAACATTTAAAAACAAAACGAAATGCAAAAACTTGTTTTCCAATAGTAAGGGCTACCAGACTTTTTGAATGATGGGGTAACCTGAAGAAATGTTTGTGGATCGTTAAGATTATCGTTTACTAACATGTCTACATCAAAAACAATCCAAAATCAGAAATTAATTCGAACCATAAACTAGAACTGTTGGTTTAGGTAAATACTTTATTTTCCTGAACTAACACGTACTTTGCACCTTCGGGCTGGTGATCATCGCATTCTAATGCCTAGTGAAGAAAACAAAAATAAAGCTGAGAAAATTGCAGTCTACGTTGGCAGTGGCCGAGCGGTTAGGATGTTCTACCGGAAACCAAAAAATCTGGTTCGATTTTCGTTTTCCGTGATTTTTTGCCAACCTTTTTTCCAACCTACTTTGAACATCCGTTTGCACTCTTCGACTTTAGCGCTGTCATTTGGATCGTAACTGGTGGAATTGCAAATGTTTCCTGCCAAGAGTTTGCCATGTTTCTGGGCCACAGTTTTCGCGATTTCTAAGGCTTTCTTATTGAGGGCTTCTAGATCATTTTCACGACCAATCAGTCGAAGCTTTTCACGATGGCCATAATACTGAAACAATCAAGCAATAAATCAGCATCACTCAAATAATGTGGACTAAATATGCTACACAGCAGAAGAAAGTACAAATGAGAAGCTAAGGTTCCTCTACTTCTTCTATTTACTATTTTAGTATTTAGTTATTTAGTTTAGTTATTTATATATTTGTACATTTATATATATATATATATATATTTATATTAATATAAAGTTATTTAGTTATTTAATATTTACTATTAATTTACTATTAATATTTACTTTAACCAAGAACACAACACAAAGATTAAGTTGGACAAGTATTATAGTCAAATTAGCTCGCATCCATTAACTTTGAAACTGAAACTGAAACTGAAACTGAAACTGAAAACTGTGCTTACAGTGAAAGCAAGGACAACATCGCTGCCAGCGTGAACGAATTCCTCGCTCAATTCCTGGACCAGGTCCGGATGCTCGAGAACGCACTCGGGCACGAACGGGCCGGCCTTCAGGTAGCCTCGGCGCTCCATCTCGAATAGGTAGCCTTCAGCGGCCAACACGACTTCCCCATTGGCTAGGCGCTCTCGCAAACCTGCAAAATTACAAGTAACTTATACAGTAACAAGGTAAAACTTTAGGTTTAGAAAGTAATAAAGCGGAAGGTATTATTTAAACTGCATATTTAATTTCAAATTTAAACACCAAAAATTGCACTTCAAGCACTCCTGAAGATCTTCCATTTGCTAGCAGCCATTTCTTGAAGCCTTGCAATTTTAGTTATACCTCCTTAAAAATAGGATTCTCCCTTAAGTCGGGATAATCAAACTCCCTGTTTTAATGCATGGAAACTCGGCCAAGAGCCTAAAGCAAGGTCTTTTCGCGCAGCGAGTTAAACTAGTTAAAAGAGTTAAAACTAACTCAATTCTCTTCGCGTACAGGGTTAAAAGAGTTAAGCAGTTTCTTTTAACTTGTTTGCAGGATTAAAAGAGATAAAAGAATTTTAACCCTACTCTTTTAACTCGCACGCGAAAAGACCCATAGTTTATTAGACGGTATTGCCCTTTTCTGGTTGACCTTTATAGGCCATCCGGTTTTTGAAACAAAATATTTAGTGAAATCAGCGAAATGTTTAAATCCGGTTGGATAAAAATGGAAAAATGAGTTTTCTAGGTGTCGATCCACTGACCTGCAGCTTGTAGTTAGGATGCGCTAACAACTGAGCTAACTGGCTGGGATTGGCCGACTTACACTGATTTAAACCTTTCAAGTTCCTGATATTTGACATAGTACTATTTTAACAACATTTTAACAACAACCGCGACAAAATCGTAAAAGCCTGGATTTTAACTGCTTTTGCCTTTCCGAGAAGTGAAATAAATATGTTACCAATTAGTAGTTTCCGATACCCTAATTATAAATATCGTCCAATTCATACAAACAATGTATTACAAACAATACAATACCCATACGTACTAGGTGACACGTACCTTTACCACTGGATGGCATTTTGTACCGCAAAACAGGCTCAGGAAAATTGAAAGATAATAGTTCTGAAAGACTGCAATTTGGTTATGCTGAAAGATTGCAACAGTGATTGCCTTTATATAGCCGCTAGAAACCGTATTATCTTTATTCTCAAACTAAGTGTGGGGGGGCACTTGTTTAAATTCAAAAATTTAACCTGAAATTTCACAGTTTTAAGTATCAATAGGTGGCTCGAACTTTCAAACGTTTTCTCCTGTGTACAAATTGGTTGGGTTTCCATCTTTTGTGAAAGAAAACTGAAGTTGGAGACCCCCTCTCATGAATTGTGTGATCTGATAAGAGGTGTGTTATCAGTGATAACAGCAATGTCAGCAATCTTATCCTGTGACCCAAATTTTCCACATAGATGTTTTCGTCTATAGCCTGGCACTGGAAATTACTGGTTTTGTGCCGAGGTTTGGTAGCAGTTATCAAAATCGTAAAAGGCAAAATAGGCTTCTTGAGACTGTGCCAATTCATGCAATAATGCTCCCTTTGAACTGGGCTAAAAGGGCTTTGCTCAAAACACTGCTTTTGATCAAAAGCTAATAGGTTCTGTTATCATTTTTGAACCAGAATATCAAACGTGTAGACGTTGCAAGAACTGGTTGACATTGCAATAGTTATTATGCATGAACTGGGAATCAATTTTAAACAGAGGTATACCGCTGCCCTAATTTCGACAAGGAACTACCTTGAAGTTATTAGTTTAAAATATTAGGCGGTCCACGAAAAGATTAAGCAAAAAATGTCCACTTTTGACAAATCGAAGCCAAAATTACCAGAAAGAGATTTTGAATTTTTTTAAAAACATTGCCAAGATTTGCTTTAAAATGTGCTACATTAATGGAAACTGCACAGTAATGTCACCTATTTTCTCCGGCCTACTGGATCTTCTGCACCCCCATTTCCCTCAAATTGTCTCCTATTTAAAGAATGAAAGAAGGTTGCACACCAACAAGCACCCGAAAAAATTTGATACCTAGTGGGACGTGAACCTGCGGCCCCTTGCTAAAGCCGCAAAAAAAAAAAAAAAAAAAAAAAAAAAAAAAAAAAAAAAAAAAAAGACGCTCTACCAACTGAGCTACCGGTACAAGCAGTGTAGCTTTAACCGAAATTCGACTCCAATGTGTACAACTTTCATCGCGCAATTGCGCGCTTTGTTAACCCTCTAGTATCTCACTGCAATGTTTTTAACAATTTTCTCCAGTTCTATTTTTCTATTTTTCCACATAATTTTCCAGCAAGTTGCTTACCGTTATCTTTTAACATTTGCAAAAAGAAGAAATAGTTCGAATCTGTTGTCCGGCTTTAACTAATGTTGTGACTGAAATGGTTAAAAATGTAGGGTTTTCTGTGTAATATGACACTTTAACTATGTATCTTTATATATGTATCTATAATATGTATCTTTAACCATTGTATTAAGATCATATCAGCTGAGTACGCGATACTATAGCTAACAACTACGTACTTTAGCTAATTTCGAAAATCATCCGTTTTCGGGTCAATTTAGCTAAACTGAAATGATAATGAGAATGGGAGAAGAAGAAGAAGAAGAAGAATGAGAAAGCTATCTGAAGTCGGTAATTTTCGCTGCTATTTTCCTTCGGAACACGTTAGAAACATTATAAACTGTTAGAAATCGAATTTTTAAATTTTTTGCTGATTCTTTTTTTTAGTTTATGTACTTGCCTGCATAATTACTATAAAATTGAACCTAGATGGTTTCTACATCTACTTTTATCAGTGATTGTAATAATCTATATATCCTAGAGAAGTGTCACGAAAAGAAGGTGTTTTGCAAGTCTTATAATTTTGCATTTTGCACCCCTGAATATTTTTGTACCCTGTCTCAAAAGCAGCATCTATGCAGCATCCACTGCCAAAGTTCGCTGTTGATAAAAATCTAAACCAGCAAAATACAAATATTCTCAAACATTTCTCATCTAGTGTTGGGTGTACCGAAAGCTGCAAACTTTCAGGGTGGAATCACGTGACATTGCAGAAAAGTTCTATATAGTTTTTCCTTGTCTAGGAAAGAATTTCATGCATTTGCTTTCTTCAACTGGGCCGAAAATCTGCCCAGTCCGCTCGACAGCAATAGAGATGAGGAGGAGGATCGGCGGCGGCGGCGGGAAAATGGGCAGCGGCGGCGGCGAGTGAAATGAAATGCGTTCGGGTGTTGACAAAAGGAAAGGAGGGGGGAATCTCCACAATATCAAAGGGGGGCAAGGAGAGGACATCAGTTTGCTAAGAGAGGAAGGAAGGAGAGAGGGAGGATTGCAAAAGAGAAAGAAAAATAAGAATAAAAAAAGAAAAAAACAAGGGGAGAAAAGAGAGAAAGAGAAAAAAAAAAAAAGAAGAGGAAAAAGAAAAGAGAAAAAAAAAGAAGAGAAGAGAAAGAAGAAAAAGAGGAAGAGAAAAGGGGAGGAGGGGGGAGGGGGGGGATGTTTGAAGCAATTTTAAAAGAGGGCATTTGAAAATATGTTAGAGAGCACAACAGTAACTTTTTCATGTGAATATAAAATAGTATTGAAGATATAATTAGCCAAGAACATATTAACATGGGTGCACTGACATTAGGGCCATGTCTGGTGACCTCTACTATGCTATGAACACGACCAGGGGCCCGTTGCATAAAACTTATTACTAAGAAAATATTAGTGATTAGTTGATTAGTGTAGCAGTTTTACGGATAATAAACTAATGTTAGGAACGAGCAAGAGTTATATTTTACACGTCGTTTTATAGCTTCTGAAATGCTCTTATGCAGTCAAAATTCGTATGCAATTAATGTGTGGGCTAAGCCAGCAGAATAATCCTAAAAATTCACGATTTTGTTGATATTTGTGATCAAACTGATTGAGAAGGCAGACATTTCTGAAATTCTTAGCACATTTTAGATTAGTCACATCAGTTCCTTCAAAATAATGCCGTAGACAACAAAATCTGGTGATTCTATCAATATTTTTGTTCATTTGTACTGCTATACTAATCAACTAATCACTAATAATTTATTAGTAATAAGTTTTATGCAACGGGCCCCAGAGGAATCAACGTCAAAAGGAAAGACTGCTAGACCATTTGGTGGAACAAAAGAAACTTACTGAACGATTTTTGGGTCGCGTTGTACGAGATAAATTTGTTTGCGGTATGTCGAACAAATTATTTGAACAGCTATTACCTACATGAAGAGACGGGGGTACTTTTTCGACCATTTCCGATTTTGCTCATTTTCACGTATTTTGTAGTCCCCATCTATCCTCAATACAGAGAAGTGCGTTTTAATATTGCTTCTGTCGTTCTGTAGAGCCCTTCAAAGGTGACGTTGACATGTGTTAAACATAGAAAAACGAAAAATTTAGGTTGGAAGGTTTGTGAAAATTTGCCAAATCTAAAAAGTAAAGTTAAAAACTGCACATAAAAGCACGTCTTATGAAAGTATTCCCAGGTTTTTTCTGTAAGCTATAATTCAACACGCTTTCCAAAATTGCTGCAAATATTGCTAAAAATCGTATTTTTTACAATTTTCACATTCTATTGCTAATTCCTCACGCATTGTAGCGTAGAAAGTCACCAAGCTTGGCAGAGTAATGTTGCCATGTCTACCACATAATGTGGCCAAAGCAGCTGCGTCAAAACTAACAAGTAGGCCCCAAAAGGGCATTATTCCTTTGTAGACCACGTAAAAATACGAGTACGTGTCAATTACGTGACAATAACGCTCGCGGTAGACTTAATGTCTTTGTGCCCACTGTAAGGCAACTAAGCTATTGCCACAGCTACTCAACATCAACTTATAAGAATTGATGATACAATATAATTCTGAGTTATAATATTATATTGGATAGATTATATAGAATTATATCTGTGTATTAGAGATGAGATCAGGGCCGAGAAAGCCCGGGACGGCCCGGCCCGGCCCGACCGGCCGGGCCGGGCCGGGCCTGCAGACCTGGTTTCCAGTCAGGGCCGGGCCGGGCCTGAGGGAAAAATTAGTAAGGGCCGGGCCGGGCCGGGCCGCGCAGCTTCCAACGAAAAAAGCCCGGCCCGGCCCCGGCCAAGCCTTGACGTTTTTCACATTAATTTATTGCATAATGCATACATACACTTTCGAATTCTAATATTTGTTTTTGCCTTCCTAAATTCAAAATTTCTTGCTTTCTTTGTATCAAATGAGACTGCATGTACCAAATATTGTTAATGTTTGTGTACAGTTTTTGAAATTTTAGTAGATAAAGAGTGCCTCCGTGTATACATCAGCTTTCGAGTAACTGAAGTTTAAAATTCTATTTCACACAACAAACAAACAAACATTCTAACATGCAAAACATTTAACTATTTTGGTAAATCGAACTCAGGCTAATTTAGTACATGTATTAATTTCCTTAGCAATTTAGGATGCTGAAATATTCGTAATGCACTGTTTTTTGAGAGAACATCGGCTTTGAATCTCGAGAATACGATAAAGCGGCAGAACACAAAATTCTAAGTGTCTCAACACTTTATAGAAATTTTTTAAAAATCAGGGGGTTTCAGTGCCGGGCCGGGCCGCGGAGACCTAAACGGCGCTCAGGGCCGGGCCGGGCCAGGGCCTGAAATTTTTGACACGGGGCCGGGCCGGGCCGGACAGACCTAACATTTGAACAGGGCCGGGCCGGGACGGGCCGAAAAGTCGGCCCTGATCTCATCTCTACTGTGTATATAAGAGAAAAGACGGTCTCGACAATCTGATAAGTTGCTTGTCCTCCTCCAAATGGGGAGAGGTTTTGGCAAGTTTGCTTCCAACAATAGGTGGCGCAACCTTTTGTTAACCTCCGAATACGTAAGCATTCTTTATTTTGATCAAAGTATGGTTACATAATTCAATGAAGTGTAGCGGTAGCCATCTATCTCACTAAGAACCGATGATTTCACATTAAACACTTTGTCGACAAGCGAACGCAATTATTAACGAATAGAAAGCGTTGCAAATGGTTCTGCAGTGAAAACGTTTCAACGGGAAAACGTTATTTGGACATCGATTCCGGTTCAGCACAGATCATCACTCCGAGACTTCGATGCTTTCATTGGAAGGAACAGAACACTGTTAGTGGTGGCGTTAGTGTTATACAGTGGTGTATGCAGGAGAAATGATAGCGGTTATATTTTATCCTAGTGCTTCACCCAAAGAAACCCAAGACGTGAAGCCTCAAGCGTTGCGTACCACGAAACAGGATGGGAGAGAAAAAAGTGAAGTGAGAAGTTGTATTATATCTACCTCTCACTTCAATATAATTTCTACTAAAATCGTTTTGTTTACAGTATGGTGCCTGCACGCTAACGCTGACACTGTAAAAATTTAGAAGGTTAACACGGTGTGTGTGGGGGGGGTGGAATCCAAGCCCCCCCCCCTCGGATAAGGTACAATCTTTACAGCCCTCCCGGATTATGGCACAGGAAAATAAGGCAATTAGTAAGCACATAGTAGCGGAAAAGCTAGCATAAAATCTAACAAAAATGCCCGCGTTCCAATTTTGTGTTTGATTTTTGTTGTGAATCGTTAATTTTGGTAACTTTTATAAAAAGGTGCTCAGAATATTGTGCTTTTTTCCAAAAAACTGAAGTTTTATTAAGAATTAAAAATTAAGTACAGCTTAATTTATCACTGCTTTTGTTGTGTCTATTGTATCAATGTATATACGTATTTATGCACTAATTGTATGCGCGCTTCTAACATCACGTATGTCTGGAGTTGGTCGCCAGGGGACGAAACGACTTTTTATCTAAAAATGGGTGGTTAATTTGATCACTAAAATAACCTGATTGTAAGCCCCTGATGAGTCCCACAATCAGGTCAGTCGGGCATAACAAGGCGGTCCGTATATGAAAATGATGCACTTATATATGTAATCTGGCACAATGATCTTGCACTTCTTATTTCTGTACCACAACAGTCTACAATTTTACTGTCATAATTTTATTAATATAGTCCACATTATTCTTTGTTTTGTTTTGTGGTTCTTTAATTTGCTGTAATGTTTTAAAAAATAATAAAATTAAATTAGTAGTATAGTTAATTTTGCGATGTACATTATTTTGTTCCTGTGTAGAAATTGCCACCGCCCCGCCCCCTCGAAAAATATTAGGCTTAAAGAGTAAGCATCTCGAAACCTTCTTTAAGAAAATTTCCCCAAATCTCGATCGTGCCCATATATAAAAGAAGGGTTTGCAACCAGACTCCCAGATAGTTTTCAATGTCGTAATTATTTAACGACGCCCTGGTCTGCTTTGTAGCAACAATGGTTCACAATGTTTTCAAAAGCTGGGTATCTAGGCGCTGTTATGTACATTTCGCTACCTATTTTTCATCGTCACCTGATGCTAATATGTCAACATACCGAAACTACGACTACGTACGATCTTATCACTGTAGATTGTTTACACCGTGTACTAAAACAAGGAACTGTTTTAATTTTAGCTCTGACAAAGTAGTAATTTTCATGTAGACATAAACAGTGATGTCCTCTTGCAAAGGTTGGTGTCTGTACTTTCAAGAAACTTTTACAAAAAACAAATGAACAGTGCTATAAAGGTTTCAAGTTGAACAGTGTGAAATTTAAATGAGATAATTAATTTTTAAGTTTTGTTATACTTCGCATGACAATCAGTCTGAAGGCGAACCATGATGAGTTAAAACCTAAAGCTCATCTGCGTATCGCGTAAACCCTGCAATCCGTCTTTGTCTTTCAAGAAGGATTAATGTAACCTTCTGCCGAGTAGAGTTGAATTCCCTTAATAGACATGGCGATTGCAACGTAATATAAGACGCTGCATCTTCGGAACTCCACGCCAGCACAGATGATACGATGCACATTAATTTATAACTAACCCTAAACGAAAGCTTTAACACTGTAACATTAGCTGAAACACTAAAGAAGTCCTGTTGTATAGTGCTCGAACATATTTCAGTTTTAGTCTTTAGTTCGAACACATTTTGCTGCCCCTTTCAGCATATTTCAGCTTAGTTATTTCCTCAGCAAACAAGCGAGCAATTATTTATTGAAATTTAAATTAATTAGAGCGTCTCTTTAGCAGACATGAACCAAGTCTGTCACGTGGAACATTTTTCACGTGGTAAAGGCCCCTGAACTCGGAACTCCAATTTCAGGTCTCCGGGAACGTTTGGCGGATGGCGAGTTCGTTTTGGTCGCTGAAGGATACCTATACGAAATGGAACGAAGAGGCTACCTAAAGGCTGGGTCTTTCGTTCCAGAATACGTTCTCGATCATCCCGCGCTGGTAACCCAACTGTCCGAAGAATTTGTTCATGCTGGATCCGACGTTGTCTTGGCATTTACGGTAGGTAGTTCAAACAAGATTCTAAAGTTTAAATCCTAATCTTTCTCACAAAAAGCTAAATTGAATTATTAAATTGAATCGACTTCGCTGAGAATCTTCTAGTTTGTGGTAGAGTTTCAACTAAACTAGTT
>JASAND010009640.1:0-89754 GCA_030248195.1 Trissonchulus latispiculum
GAAGTAGAGGGACCCATGGTAGCCCAAGAAAAGGATAACTATTTATTTACGGAAATTATTTACGGTTCACGTGAATCTACTAAAACCATATCACATTCGTAGTTAAGCTTCCCACTTTCTCTCAACGCCGGCATCTTCTTTCTTTCTTTCTTTCTTTCTTTCTTCCTTTCTTTCTTTCTTTCTTCCTTTCTTTCTTTCCAGTGTATTTTCTTTGGGTTAGCTCAACACTTTGCTGATAGGGTCAAGAAAATATTCAAATTGTGCGGTACCGAGTTAAAAGAGGCGTTCTGGCTACATGGAATTTTAATTCAACCAGCACAGCATGGACCGATTAAGTGAGGCATCCTAGCTTCATTGTTGCTTAATCAGAAATGTTTACATGGTGAAGCGAAAAGCCGAGACATCCTGGTTTCGCACAGTGCTTTTTAGGTTCATAATTGAAACCAATAGCATACATGAATATTTTTAATATAGGCGCTCTGGCTGTTATTGTTATTAAAAATATTTATTCACTAGGTTATGACAAACGATAAGACATGGCAAATTATAATTGATAAATCGGTAGATAATCGAGGCGTACAGGCTTCTGCATGGTTATCGCTTTTTTATCAATTTCTTGTTTTATTGTTTACAGGCTTCTGGACGGGCTGCCACAGCATTTTTTGGCGATGCGGATTATCTCTCGAATATATATCCCTGTAATATCACGATTTCGGGAGAAACTTTTCAGTCTGTCGAGCAAGGCTATCAGTGGGCAAAGTGTTGGCTTAGCGAGGATGATGATGCGAGAAAGGATATTCAGTCTCTTGATGATCAGCCTAAACAGTGTAAACGGAAGGCTAAGGACAACCAACTGCATTGGGGCATCAACCCAAAGCTGTGGCACAACGCGAAATATTTGATCATGCTAAGTCTGCAGATCGCAAAATTCCGCCAGAATCCGGAGTTGGCGTCAAAGCTAATTGCTACTGGAGAAGCCTGGCTTCTCGAGGTATCTCCACATGATTCGTTTTGGGGCTGTGGATTAAGGGGGGGGGCTACGAATTTCACTAAAAGTTCGATGTTGGAAAAGCTAGCTAGTCTTTTGCCATATAATAGTATTAGGTTTAGTGTAAAATAGTTTGAAGTTTGAAAGAATTCCATTCAGCGTAGCGTCCTGTGGAGCCATCAGAAGTTGGTGTTGTCGGTCCAAAGCTCGACATGACACGTACACAAACTTTGCCTCGCCCTGATCGCTATGCGCAAAGTACGGTGCCCAAATTTTCCAGAAATAGTACTGACATATAGCGCTTTGATATCGTGTAAAATAATCCTTAGATCAGTGTATACTTTTCTGTGCGATACAATCAAAGTGCGAAAAATTCGGTGTTGTAGGACTAGACGGGTGGAGGTTAACTAACGTCTAATGAGCTGTGGTTTATCAAAGAAGCCCAACTTTGCTCCAATTAATACTCCAAGTATCTGTCTTAACTTATGTAAAAATGACTTGATTTCGTTAATCCCTGCGTTCGCAGTGCTAGATTACATTATCGATATTGTCGCTGTTATTTGGTGCCATTTCGAAGATGTGAGTCAATTTTGTAAGCGCATACTGAACGAAGAAAGCGTCATATCGAAAAACGGATTTCATATTCGAATTCAGCAGGCCAAATAATACCTATAACCACCTTTTCGACGAAATCGGAGTCAAAAAATTTTTTGACCCCATTTTTACTGCGCTTAGCTAGCTTTTCAGGCCTAAAAATAAGGGTTATTTCTTAACAAAAAGTTTGCTAGCACACAAACCAGAAAACCAAAACTCTCGAAACTCACACACAGTTTGCCCCTATTCGAGCCTAATATTTGGTAAAAAGCTGGGGTAGGCTAGGGGCTGTCAATTTTATTAGATCGAAAACGGCGCACGGTCACATCGCAACTTTTTGTCAAATTTCAAACTTTGAGCTGTTATAGCTGAAGAAGGAAGCAACGCTCGAAAGCCGGAATACTTTTAATATTTAGCACTAGTAACAGTTAACATTTGTGGCAAAAACTTTCAGAATTGGTCAAACCGTTAATCCACCAGAATTCAGAAAATATTTTTCAAAAAACCCACTTTTCGCACCAAAATTTCTACTTTGGCGTGGTGCCAGAATCGATGTGTGTTAGATATAATAATGCCCACTACGGACTATTTAACCTTGATATGTTAGCTAATCATATGCCAAAAGGTAGGTCTCTCTGAAGAAGTTGGGCAAAACCGTTCGTAGCCCCCCCCCCTTAAGTAAGAAAGATTTGCCTCGCTGCCTAGGAAATCAAGGTGGTCACGTGCCTGGCGATAATCGCATGGGTGACGCACTGATGGAAACGAGAGCCTTCTTGAATAAGGAGAAGCTTTATCCGACGGCCTTGCTTGTCGCTGATTCGCAGGGGAGAAGACTCTCTTCATCACCAGATTTTGATATCTTGTCCTTGTCCGGCGGAAAAATCCAGCTATTATTTAAGGTGGCCCGCTTGGCTGCTCACAACGGCTACCAGGCAGTGATAGTGTTTGGAGGAACGAACAATGTAGTGGTAAGGAAGCGTTCCGGTAAGGGTTTCACCGAGAGTGCTGGGAGGTTTAAGGCTATCCAAAAGCAGATAGACGGTCATCTCAAACGATTTGTTGAGGAACAGCCCCAAAAGAATGTCCTGCTGGTCGAAATCCCTCCTCGCTTGGGTGGAAATATCTGCATGGAGTCAGCCAGTATCCTCAATAGAGTGAGCAACTATATAGCCCACTTAGCTAAGATGTACCGTTCCACTGGATCACGGGTTCACGCGGTGCACCTGAAGCTGAGAAAAACAGGCTGTTTTGCACACGGTTTTGACGGACTGCCGGATATTCATTTGAATCATCAAGGCGCGGAACTGGTTCAACGTGAAATTTGCTCGGTTTTGCGGCATGTTGTTGGTTCGGAGGGGCGTCTGGCTCCAGTTCGACCGAAACAGCAGATGTCGCAAGTCCGAATCAAATTTAATGTGAAACGAAATTTCATATGAAGGTGAAGTGAAACAGTGAAATTTGCTACGTTGGATTATTAATAGTTAAAGTTAATTTATTATTATTATTATTCATTATTACATTCATTCATCATCTTATGCCTATGTGACGTGAACTTTAAAGTCGATCCGTGCAACATTTTGTAACAGAAAAGGAGTGTAATGAGTTTAATGTTGGTGTTCTCTTAAGTAATTCACAAAGTAGCTCGAGATTGGATCTAGTGCTTCAACGATCAGATTGATTCTGTCGTTAGACTCGTTACGCTGGCCTGTTGATCTGGCCTGACGGCCTGTTAGTTTTTAGTTGACTATATAGTTGCTGTTGGTGTGGCCTGCTGGCCTCGATTAAAGCTGTGTCAGTCTTCACTACTGCGTCCTACCTCGTTAATCTTACACTGGTAAGCATCGTATATATGTGGACGACGGGCGTATTCTGCCGTCGATGCCTCCTCATTTGTTTCCGGGAGCAATCTGGTGGGAAACGCACTTTCTAGATATCCCTCGAGTGAATATGGCAGGTTTGTGTCAATTCTTGCTTTCGGGCGTAGTGAACCACTACAAATACATTGTCATCCAGCTTGGCGGCGCCTGCTATGAAACTGAAGGAATTGAATGGTTGACTGACACGATTCAAATAACTTCCAACTGCCAACTGCTCCATGTCTTCCATCCTTTCTCCACTTTCTGGTTCCTCCTACCCGTCCATATGGAAGAGCTCACGAGTCACGGGTCAAGCAGCACCCATTCTATGACTGAATGGACATAAAACAGTTTCTAGTTTTCGCAAGCTTAATGCCGGAAGGGTCATCACAGCCAAAGTCCATTCAGTCCCTGCTGGATGCGTCAGCTGCAAATTGAAATCGTATTCGGGCTGAACACAGTGGCTCGCTGGACTTAACTGGACTGGAGTGAAACATTTTCCAGAATTTTTGTCGTCAAACGCTGAAGTCTTCCCCATCTGCCATAACCAGTGACGTTCCAAACCAAAGCTCCAAACCGGGGCTGTGTGAAGTGGCCTTTCCTGTAGTTGACTCGGTTGAACCAGGAACCAGCCCCTGTGTCCTTGGTACCGGAGATTAACTTCCATTTTGCTGATTTTGACCCACCCTGTGAATACGGATGTGTCAACTGCTTCCGCCACCGCTGCCTCTGCATTGGTTGCTCCAGTGACTATCGGTGCGTATACTGTGCCCCGGTATGGAATTGCACACTCCAGCCGAGGTAATTTCATCGGCGCCAAGGCAAGCCTTGGCATCTTCATCTGCATCTCAGGTAGTTTTTCTCCCGATGCCACCAACAGTAATTGGGCCTGCAGGCCTTGCCTTCCCTAGCAGTTTAAACTCTGCCAACCAAGCTAACCATATTTATTTGGTTTGTATGCGTAACAACAACCTGGGAAGTGGGAAGATTACAAGACAGCAAGAGCTTGTGTGGAAGTGTCAACCCCTCCTCTATAATGGAGTCATCATTTGGGATAACGCACCTGGAAAACTGACCTTAGTTTACTGCGACCATCTTTTTATTAACAAATTGTCCATATTATAAGCTATATATCATAGGTTTCAAAAACTATGGTTTTTATGAGAAATCTTTATTCACAAAAAAAATTGGACAATATATGCATGCAGTCAATCAATACTACTACAATATACACATAAGGATGTGGCAAGTGTTACGCTTCAAACTATTACGTCTTGAAAGCTCTGCATGCGGTGGACCCTTTCACAAACGAGCAACTATTTAGTATGTATGTACTATGTTATGTACTATGTATGTACTTATATTCCAGCTTCACCATGTGTAAACACTTTGCAGATGAACGTAAGAGAATGTGTATTGGACCTGTGTCGGTGGTCACTCGGAGTTTACGTGCTAAAGAAATGGACCACTATCGAACAAAACATGTACCATTCGCCTGCTAAAAGAAGTATACACCTTTCACATTCTTATGTGTTATGCACTATTGATGCAGTTTACAATTTAGCATAGCCACCATCATTAGATTTGGCGGAGTAGCCGCCACCTCCATTGGATGCTTTATTATAACCACCACCGCCACCACCGCCTCCACCATTCATAGGATAGGCGCGTTTGCCAATTTTTCCCCTACCGCGTTTGCCATTTCCACGTCCATAACCTCCTCCACTGGGGGAAGGATAGCGACCAGAGGAACCTTGTGAAGAATAACCGCCATTACTTGGTGCCGGCGGATAGCCACGAGGCTGAACAGGTGGAGCAGGAGGAGCGGGTGCGGGTGGGCAATGGTTGCAGTCCTTGGGCGCATCCTTTCCTGGTTCCCCGCGTTCACCTCTGGGTCCAGGATTTCCAGGTCTCCCATCACGACCAGGCATTCCAGGGTTACCTCGTCCGCCAGGAGCGCCGGGAGGTCCAGCATTACCTGGATCGCCTGGGCCTCCTACGGGGCCGGGCAGTCCTGGCTGTCCAGGGGCACCGACTGCTCCAGGGGGAGCTCCATTAACCACTGTTCCGCCCTGACCCGCCCTGCCGGCTGGTCCACGCCCTCCCGCTCTTCCAGGAGGTCCTCTGTGCCCTGCCAATCCTGGTACTCCGTCCGGACCAGCGTCTCCATTTTCGCCCTTATCTCCTTTGTCTCCCCTAGCTCCCTTTCTCCCTGGAGGTCCTGGAGGGCCCGGAGGTCCGGCAGGACAGTTTACGCACTGGCTGGCAGCTCCACCATTCCCACCGGCAGGATATCCACCACCGTTACCGCTTGCTGGATAGCCTCCCCCGTTATTTTCAGTTGGATATCCACCCCCTCCATTACTATCGCCCGTACTGTATCCCCCGTTACTGCTACTAGTACCGTATCCACCGTCGCCCCCATTACCACCTCCATTTCCAGCTGGATAACCACCTGCTGCTTCATCGGCAGACTTTCCATCTGCGCCAGGAGCACCGTCGCTTCCTGGGTTGCCATCTTCGCCCGGACTTCCTGCTGGACCGCGTGGTCCAGCGGGCCCGGCCGGACCTTGCATGGCTAGAAAGCACAAAACAAGGATGATCAATAGCAAATAAAATTCTCAATACAGACTGACTGCTGCGATTGCCTACTCAACCAAGGCCGAAACCAGCAGAACTTCAGACTTAAAAGATATATAAAAATAAAAAAGTTAAGTTAAAACGTGAGGCTAATCTAAAAGTTTTAATGCGGTCATTAGCATTTTTCAACCAAATGAGGGTGACTGAGGGTCGTTTGTATTTTCTTACTGCATGTTTCGCCGGTTCCGTAGCCACCAGATCCTGTGTCGGTTCCTCCATTCCGAGGACTTGGTCGTTGACCACCAGTACTTCCAGTACCAGTACTACCACCACCGCCGCCATTGTAAAAAGATGAACTACTACTGCTGCTGCTGCCGCTGTTGTACGACGACGATGATGATAATGACGAATATGTTTGTCGTTGCAGTCTAAGTTGGACGATGTCGTCCAATTCTGGTTCCAATTCCATCAGTTCCTTCCACATAGTTCTAGCTCGGGCCTGAAATTAAAAGAAACTAAAAACAAATACATAAAACTGTTTGATCACATTTCCAAAATGTCATCCGTTATTACGATGACCGCTTCTTTTCAAGATTTCCAACACAACAAAACGCGCTTCAACAGTTGTCGGTCTCTTCTCTACATACGTGGGTTGACGTAGTGAAAGTCATGTGGATGTAGGCAGACATCTGTCCAACCCTGCTCTGGACACACAGATAGTTTACTCATCTGTCCGGACTGTAAGAATTGTAAGAATCCGTCTACGCACATACATAATTTATCTGCCCGTAACTTATACATTGCTACACGAACTCCTTAATAGCTTGACGCGACTCTGTCACCGTAGCTCAGTTCACATAGGGTTCACCCAGTCGCGAAATACCGTGGGTTCGAGTCCCACCGATGGTCCGAATTTCTTGAATTTTCGGACTTTAACGGATAATGTGACTTACATGACAGAACTCAGTCACTGACATGTAGTACACATAAATTATGTTTATACCTTGCAAAATTCTGCTTCAGTTGCCATAAACGACTGAGCCCTTTGAATGTAATGAAGTATCAGTGGCACAGTTACGACCGTTGCAAAGACTGCCAAAGTTGACATGACAACGCCAATAAAGGCAACTGTCCGAAAAGACTGAGCATTTTTCTTTTCTTCAGAAATAATCCACATTTTAACAACTTAAAACAAGAAAATTTATTAATTAATTTATATAAAGTTAATTTAAACGCTACAATATTCTGCTATGAGTTCTACACTGCGTAGTGGCCAGATTTGGTCATGCTCAAATCTGCGCAAAATTTAATGAGAAGTGGCCCATGTCAAGATAAAAGTTAAAACCCTAAGAACCCCCATCAGAACAAAGGAGGTTCTCAAATTATTTTCATGAATCTGTATCCAACACTCTGTAACTAACGACTACTACTGTACGTGACTACGTTGCGGATCATTTCTAGGCGACACCTCAAGGGCCATGATTTCATCATTCATTCATGATTTGCTTCTTATAAATCTGTCTGTACCTCAGCGATCATACATGTAGTATATAACCGGGATGAATTGGGGGAGCGGGTCCTCCTGGCGTTTATCAAAAAGTTAGATTTAAATTTGTGTGTATGCTACATCCAATGGCCACAATATTGACATCAATCGAAAGCTGACGACAAGATGAACATGAGTTCGTAGTGGATTTAAGTCCAGACAACGCACACTTTCCGGAATGTCCGGACTTCAGACCCTCAGAACTTCCATCCAGCAAGCATTTAAAACTAAATAGCAGAGGATCAAATATCCAAAAAATTTAAGAACCCCCAAGAACCCCTGGAACCCATCAAAAATTTCAAACTAGATATATGTAGTTATGGTTAAAATCTCATCGAAGAGTTATGAACCTCCAAGAACCCTAGGAAAGCTCATGAAAAATTAAACTACACTATGGATCAAATCTCTACAAAAATTAAGAAACCCCAGGACCCCAAAAACCCCCGTGAAAATAAAAGCTCCAGGAAAAACAATTAGTGGATCAAAACGCATGAAAAGGTGACTTTTATCATGACGTGGAGAGGCTGAGCAACGGCAACTGATTTAAAATCACTGGCATAAAGATGCCGTTAATTGAAACGATGAGCATTGAAGGTAAAGACCTGCACGGGCCGAATTTTTGCGGCCCGGCTCGGCCCGGGCCGTGAAAAGTTTTGGCCCGCCCGGCTCGGCCCGTGAAAAGTTTTGGCCCGCCCGGCTCGGCCCGTCAAAATTTTCGGTCCGCCCGGCCAGGCCCGTGAAACTTGATTTTGTCAAAAAATGACAAATTCCATAATTCTTTGCAAAAATTTGTATCTTGTGTTATTGTTCCCAATATATGGTATTCTAATGCTGCAATTAAACAGAAAATGTATCGATAAATTGAGTAGCTTTATATTAATCATGCGCTCCAGCTTAGCAATCAACAATTTTTAAACTTTAAACTGCTTTGTAAGATTTTTTGAGCTACAGATTTGTATATAACTAATCACATCTGAAATGATAACAATTTTTTAATAACGTTTTGGTTTTCCAAGAAATGAGGATACGAATAAGATTGTTAGATGAAAATTTGTATCACTATTCGTATTCGCATTCGTATGTAATTTTCATAGAATGAATAATAATAATAATAATAATAATAATAATAATAATAATAATAATAATAATAATAATAACAATAATAATAATGCGGCAATTAAACCGGAAAAATCGTGAGAACGAAACATGTTTGGGAAACACAAGATTCTTCGAAGTAGAAAATTTTAGTATTATTCTGTAGTATACCATTATCAATTATCATTTCCTAAAAGCTGATAGCGGGCCGGACAGGCGGCCCATGGGCCCAGTCAAGCCCGTGAGGCATAAAGAAAGGCTAGACAATGAAATATGGTCTACTTTTAAAAAATCACCCATGTGTATATCGGAGAAAAATATCATCAACCACTCAACCATCATGCGATGAGACAGAGACAGCTGCTTTTATATAACAAATTTTACGACATTGTTTTAAGGGGATTTTAGAATTTCTGTAAACAAAAAGTGACCTTGTTAAGAAATAAGGGCGGCTGCATCAAAATTGTGTCTTTGATCTAGTGCCAATATTTAATGCAATTTTATCAATTATATTGTAAATAAATATTAAAACTAATATCTTTTACTGTTTCTTGTATTTGGTATATATGTATTGTAAAGAATTCCCATGGTATATATTACAGTTAAAATTAATAAATGTTTCAGTTCTTCAAAGTAAGCAACTTTACAAATCCCCCTCTTTAAGTAAAACAAAATGTGATCTACTGAACTTTGCGCAAAAATTGATGTTACTGTGATGACCTTATTTGACAGCGAAGACGCAAAGGCAAAACTAAGACTAAATCAGCATTTGATTGTTTGAAAATTTCTTGAAATACTAAGTTTTTACGGACTCGCGATAGTTTCAAACAGGCATGTACCAACGGTCCTACAGAAGTTTGTGCACAGCGTGCTCAAGACCAAAACAAATTGAGTCCACAACAGTTGTTATTGTCCAAAAAATCCACGTTTTTATTTATCCTAAACTATTTTCATCTAAATTTCACTTAATAAACTAAACTAAACTTCATCCTAAACAAACACTCCACAAATACTATTTTCCTCGAAATAATAGGAGGACGGATTAAAGTTACGTAAGGTGATGATCAATTTCTGCAATGATTGCACCCTAATGGGAAGAATGGGCCAAGGCCCAGTAGCTATTTTCAGCATCTTTTACCCAGAGCGATGATCAGTTGTCGGTTGGTAGTTTGGTTGGACATTGGAAGAATATGTCAACACCAACCAGAAATATGAAGTGTGTCTCTAGCCTTACGCCGGAAATGAAAATTCTGAAGCCAGTTCGAGCACTATATTTATATGAATTCAGCGTTGGCTGGCATTGAATTGCGGGCACTGCCTCATTCCCATGCTGAATAGGCTAGAAATTGCAGGCACTTCTCCGGGGTTGATATAACTGTCCTATATATAAACTGAGACTTGATATAACTGTCCTATATATAAACTGAGACCGAGCGAGTAAATCTAGCCTTCTAGAGGTTTGTTTTCAATCGAAAACAAAATGAAATTTGTTGGCTTACTCAGCAGTAAAATCTGTGGATTTAGATAGACTACAGCTTAATGAAGCAATAGCCTTCTAATTTTATTCAAATTTAAATTGCATTTAGATAAGTTAATCAAAACATTCAATTCTGAAATTCAATTAAACTGAAATCACGTAGTACTTAAAACTAAAGCAAGAGGTGTTACTAGGCAACTGCTAATAGATATTCTCTTCTTACCTAGTTAAACAAATAGTAAATCAGTACGATTTAATAGAAAAGTTGCAAAACTGCAATTGAAAATTACATGCAATCAAATCATGTGTCATGGAGCATACTCAAAACTATACATATTATTACAAACAGAACACAAGGTGAAAGAATCAAAATATAAGAGTGGAAGTTTCATCTTCGGAATGATTTTGTTCTCGTTTCACTTTCTGACATTGACAAATAACAAATTACTGTTGAAATATGTACGTATTCTTTAACTGATAAAGGCAATGAAAGGCACTCAGCAAGGAAACGTCAAAGATTAATTAGATAGTGTCAACTTCTTCAGACTCTAGACAGTAGGACTTCGTGTGAAATCACGTCAATGTCATCAACAGCCTTGGTAATCTCTTCTGTGGACAGTTCAGAATTTACAGATACTCTTATGCTAAAAACAAGACTTTTATAAAACAAACGTGTAAGCTTACTGTAGCTCAACCAAACACTAGAAATACGTATACAATTTATCCGTTCACAGTGTCCAGTTGAACTCCAAAAATTGATAAGTTCCTACCATTACAATAAAACTTAAAAATTACATCTTATATGTTAAAATATCTGCTGCAATAGGAGCGTCAACAAGGAGTCAAGTAGACCAAAGTGACGATATGTATTTACTGTACATGTAGCTTACCTAGGATCAGGTGGGAAAATTTCCTCACTGGCTAAATACCGAGCGATTGTCAAAGCAAGACCACGGTCTAGCGCCTGGAAAGAAGACACGTATAATAATGTCAGCATGGAAGCAATATATTAGCAAGAGTATATACATAATACATAAGAGTATGGCATGCGTCATAAGCCTGCTACATCCTCTGCACGCTATCGGCTGACCGCCACAATTCAGACCACTCTCAACCCGCCCCTATACATGTACGTGGTCCAAACGGGGATCGAGGTCGTGCTTGTATATTTTGTACACAGATGTGTAAATCATAAGCTTGGATCCCACACATAAATTGGACCGGATCCCCCGTTTGGACACCGTGCATGTATAGGGGTGGGGTCGAGGGGGGGGATTGATTTATGGGGAAGGGGTCAGCAGATAGCCTGCAGAGGATGTAGCGAGCTCATAATACATACATATACACATAATACGCTTGTCATACCCTTATGTATTATGTACTCTCGATGATAGCTAACAGAACAACGTAAAACGAAAAGCTCGCGTACACCAAAAATACCTCAACAATGTACATAATCAAATAATATAAAAAAGCGTCACCTTCTCAGTTATTGTCAGCAAAAGAGTTTCAGCTTCATTTCTTGAGTTGTTTGGAATACTCTTTAGCTTGAGCAGAAAAACAGGACTCCCAGCCACTCCGCTAACATTGAACATACGCAATCTACAAGCAATAGAGAAAGAGTAAGTGTGCACCGCTATTTAGCAAAAAAATTGAAAGTGAAAAGAAAAACTCCTATGACAAAATAGACAAATTTATTAAAAGCTGTAATTTTCGATAATTGTGTACATTTCTATTAACCAAGCTAAACGAAATGTCTTACTTCTTCAAACAGTTTAACATATGCCGTGAATTTCGACGTAAACGCTCAAAGCGATCTAAAAACGAAAAATATGTTATGTAGTTTAGTTAATAGTTAATATAATTATAGTTATAATATAAGTTAATAAAATAATAATTATAGTTATAATTACAGTTAATAATCTGCCAGTTTGCATTTGTCATCCAGGATTTTTATAACGTGTGTTTCCTTGACACCCCCACTTAATGATCCATTTGTAAAACTGATTGATCCAGACGCAGCATGAGACGGAGTGAATGATCCAGCATTTATTTTCATTGATCCACCCGTCAATTTTGCACAAATCCGCTTTTATATGTGGTTCGCCAAATACCATTTTGCGAACCAACTTAATGCGGGAGTCACATCATTTGAAAGAAAATTTTCTGTTTTCAATGATCCACAAACCCAAAAAATACGAAAGTGCTTAGAAAAAAATTAATTTCAATTTAAAAAGTTAAAACTTTCCAGGGATTTAACAGAAAATGCTTGCCTCCAACCTCATTAGTGTGCTTGCTGTCCGCTCACCGAAATCGAATCGGTTTGATTACAAAATTCTGACACAACCAATTCCTTTAATTTCTGTTATTTTATGTTAATTTTGTTTGATGTAACTCAATATAGTTTCCGCTAATTGTTTATTGTTTCAAAAAGAGCGATAATGCAGGGCAAAATTTCAAATTTTGCACACAAAATTTCGAATGTCTGACTTGCCGTCCGCTCACCGACAACGGGCAGGGTCGGGCGCAAATGACACAATTTTATATTCTTTTATTATCAGTGTTGATAAAGGTTTTCGACGTCGCTGAACACGAATATTTAGTTCTTTTGGCAAGGAAAAGTTTGTTTCGTATAGAAAATCAGTGGTAGCTTTCATTATGATTACGTAACTGCAGCAATGCTTTTCAACTTAGTTAACGTGGTTATTCAGGACGAAACAAAGTTTTTCTTGCCAAAAGAACTGAATATTCGTGTTCAGCGACGTCGAAAACCTTTATCAACACTGATAATAAAAGAATATAAAATTGTGTCATTTGCGCTCGACCCTGCCCGTTGTCGGTGAGCGGACGGCAAGTCAGACATTCGAAATTTTATGTGTGCAAAATTTTAAATTTTGCCCTGCATTATCGCTCTTTTTGAAACAATAAACAATAAGCGGAAACTATATTGAGTTACATCAAACAAAATTAACATAAAATAACAGAAATTAAAGGAATTGGTTGTGTCAGAATTTTGTAATCAAACGGATCAGATTTCAGTGAGCGGACAGCAAGCACATTAATGAGGTTGGAGGCAAGCATCCCTGGAAAGACTAACTTTTTAAATTAAAATTAAATTTTTTCTAAGCACTTTCGTATTTTTTGGGTTTGTGGATCATTGAAAACAGAAAATTTTCTTTCAAATGATGTGACTCCCGCAGTTGGATCATTAAGTTGGTTCGCAAAATGGTATTTGGCGAACCACATATAAAAGCGGATTTGTGCAAAATTGACGGGTAGATCAATAAAAGTAATTGCTGGATCATTCACTCCATCTCATGCTGCGTCTGGATCAATCAGTTTTACAAATGGATCATTAAGTGGGGGTGTCAAGGAGACACACGTATTTTTATATAGTTTCTTTATTTCTTCGATGCTGATTCTGGCATTTACACTAATGTCTGACGTATTGTAACTGGTTCAATTGCCCAACAATGACAGTTATAATGCTGCCAAAAATCATTACATATATACTTATCAATCATGCCTTACCAGGTTCGGACTTCATTATTTGCAGACTTTTGCTAGCAGCAGCTGCAAGCAACGGAGGAAGAGAAGCAGAAAAGCAGTACCCCAATCCGGACAATCTCTAAAACAATTAAGCATACTGACCTACCGCCTACCGGGTATTCAGTTTACCTCAATAAACGTCTTATTATTAAGCGAAATCAAAGATTTTTTAAAAAGAACATACCACACATCAGCATGAATTAGACCGCCGTTTGGTAAAAGTTTGGCGAGACAAATCGCCTTTAACAACATCGCACTCGTAAAATTTCACCTGATGATCAACTACAAAGGATCGTCCGCAACAGAAACCTCCGGTGGAGGCGATGGCATTTTCAAGGGAAGCACAAATCATGTCAACTTCTATTGGCTAAAAAATAAGAATGTGGAACATAGATCAGCACAATGTAATAAAAATGTACGTAACATATTAACACACGTACATTAACATGCCAAAAGGATTTCTAATACAAAACAAAACAGAATTTTAGTGATTATAGTTTAAAACTTTATCTCTGCAACCAAAGACATTTTTGACCAAACCATAAAAGAGCACAAACTGTAAAACAAATTCTCCGCGCACTTACATCAACATTCCAATATTCCGTAATTCCGCGTCCGGACTGTCCCAAAACCCCGAACGACAGCGATTCGTCAATGAATATCCTTACTTGATACTTCCACTTCAATTCTATCTATATATAGATGACACACAAAATAATGATATCCAATTAAAAAAAGAATAAATTCACAACAGGACTTCTTGATTATAGCCAATGCTAGACAAACTAGCAACCATTGAGATCACCGTCAACGGCGATAATTTCTGAATCGCAAACCTCTCAATTATGCAATAACGGTTACTACTCTCTGTTTATTGAAAAACCCAAACATTAAGCAATAAGTACTCAGATCAGTTTACAACCGGCCCACTGCATTACCAGTTCAGGCAGGGGACAAATCTCTCCAGTATTCATATAAATGCCTTCAACTACCAAAAATCTTCTGGTGACCTTAGCCTTCTTTGGATTCTAAACAATCATCATTCCTTCACAATCGAATTGAGTTAGCAGAAAACAAAAAATCTTCAAACAATAAGCTAACAAAGCACGATTTTGAAAAATTGCTACGTAAAATGCATTACGCAAATTACAAAAAACTCCGGTAACAGAAGGAACATTTAAATATTTAAAAATCGTAACAATTAGGGAAAATGGGAAGCACAATCACAATTTAAGACTTTGAAGAGTCTGTGATGCCCTCTGGGCTTATTGCAGGGTTTGGGGGGCGACAAAATTTAACAAATTTGCGCTAATTTTATAGTAATCGTCAAAAAAGTTCGTTTTAGTGCAAAAAGGTACCCAAAGGGAGGCACCCACATTTTGGGGTGGGAACAAATTTTTGGGGAGGGAAAGGTGCCCCCTCCACCCAGTAGAATAAGCCCAGATCCTTCCTCATTCAAATAACGCATAATTTATATCTTCCTGTTGTAGACATTGCAAAATTTGAAATAACTGTTTAATTTGCAAAAACAGGAATTTGGAAGTAAAGTCAAATTCATACGCAAATCCAAACTTTCAACAACTTATGTAAGACTAAACTCCAAACTATCTGAAATACTAACTTGCTTATCCTTCTGAGCCTGTATTTCCAGCAGTCGTTTGAGATCAGCCATATCGTTATGCTCAAAAAATTCAATTCGACTTCTCGAAGCAATTAAGCCTTTTTGAATAGCAAAGTTGACAGCTTTGTCACTAAAATGGAAAAAAGTTAGTCGCGCAGTCTCGTCTGTTTGATACAGAAAGAGGGGCTGATATAGGGAGGGAAGAACGCTCCAATAATAAAATCGACAGCCATTTTTTAAATCTTTGATTAAATCTTTGATCGTTTTTATGACCCACGGTGAAGACCCAAGGTGTACCTGTGGTAACGCACAGTGTCACATTTGATAAAGCTTTGAACAATTATACAATAATTAAATGCAAACGCGAAATAGCACTAAACATAAGAATTGAATTAAGGACTGAAAAAGTTGTATTAAATCTAGATTTGATTGGGAACCAACTAACTAACAACATAGCCATAATACCCATACGCAGCCGACGACGAAAATACTTACCAAAATATGACATCTCCACGCTTAGCATAAGCAGGAATGGCACTAGCAATACATGAAAACCCGTAAGAATATAACACAGCTTCTTCACATCCAATAAATTCGGCAATTTCTTTCTCCAAATTCAAGTGAACATCTGAACTAAGAACGACAATTTTCAATAAACTTTATATAAGTTGGGGGTGTAAGAAACGATTCGATATAAAGGCAAAAAGTCCTCCGTTGTGAACTTTGATTTATCTAATAAAATAAAATAGACAGCCTCCAGCCTACCCTAGCCTTTGATCGGTTGTTAGGAGGTGGGGTTAAAATGTGACCAATTTTCAAATGGACACATCATTCAATTGGTGTGCTAGCTCAAATTCAGTTAATACAAAACAAAAACATAGCATCCTCTGCTTTAAAGCACACAAAGCTTTCTAATACGCTGGCTTTCACCTAGGGAAAAACTTCTGGGGGGGGGGGAGTCTGGGGGGACGGATTTTTGGGAGCGGAAAGGGATTTCTGGGGAGAATTTTCTCGAAAAATGCTTAAGACTAGCTATTTTGTGCTGCTGAGCTAAAAATTGAACTATTTTAACCTAAATTTAAGCTTAAAATAGCTAAAGAAAGCTAAAAAGACATACAATCCGGCGAAGCCGGAAAACCTTTGAAACTTTACCCTCAAAACCCTATTTTTCTGATGACTTCTGAAGTCTGGGGAGTCGGCAGGCCCTAATCCTGGAAGAAGGCCATTCTGGGGGGACCCAAGTCTGGAGGGATCCGATTTGAGGGGGGCCGCCCCCTCTGTAGGAAAAAGCCACATATCTCCCAAAACAGGGTAAAAAGCCTCTGCCTTCGTCTGCCTAAATAAGTTGTTGAGAAAAACTTTGAGACGATGAATACGAAAGCTAAATCGATTTTCAAAATGACGGAATTTTTTAACAAATGTAAGTTAGCTTTTGCCCATTTTTAGTTATAAAAGAGGTCGCCATATTGGGAGACAGGCCCCTCCAGCAAAAAGCTTCTGAAGAAAACTACAACTGAAATGGTAGCCTCCCCCCTAATTAACGAAAAAAACAGCACACACTAGTTTTTGCCTAAAACAATCAAGAATTAGATACAGAAAATATCTAAAGTTTAAGGTGGTGGTAACGTTTACATCAGTCATCTTCAAAATGCCGTAAACTTGTTCAATTAAGGACTTTTACAGCAAATGATACCGTCTACCGTGATGTACACAAGGGAATCTATAAACCATTGTAAAACAAGGACTTCAGAAATCTGGGTACATGGATCAAACTTTGCTCTAGACCAAGATGACGTGCTGAGACTTAGCAAGGGTCATTTTTCTTCGTTTCGCCAGAAGTTACCTGGAAGCCGAGTAAATTATCAAAAATGAAAATTTTCGAAATGTCATGATTTTTTGGATACTTCAAATGAGAATTACATAACTTTGTGAAAGCTTCAGCAAAAACCAATAAAAATGACCATCGACAATAGTGCAACAATGTTTCTGCAAAATTTGTTTGCAGTTTTCTAGTGGCAGTAGTCAGAAGTAATCCTTGTTTAAACCAAACTGATTGCAGTTTTTGAAAAATTGGGTCTTTCCCACAACCCTTGCTAGACTCAAGTAATGAAGCTTGTTTGCACAAAATGTGCTTGCAGACGGCTTTAGTATGGATACATTGTTGTCTAATGTTGTGGTTATATACATGTAGCAGCAATTGACAAAAACCTGGAAATTTGGAAATCAGCTAGTTTTTGACACCAAATATTTTAATCTCGTTTATCTCTCGGAAAGTTGAAGAAAGAAAAATTGGTCCAAGAGCAAAGTTATATATATACAGTTTGACGAGCTCTTTCGATTGAATATTATGGTCTTGGCTAATTTTAAGCAACTCTATGAGACTTAGTCGGCAAAAGTAAAAATTTTTTAAATTTTTACATAAAGACTCCGGGATTGTTCTTAATGCGTTCAGGAACACCGAAGTAGTGTGTTCTGAAAGTTTCAGACATCTTGATTACTTTCGCATAAGTTATCATCCAAAACACGGGAAATAATGCCACCACCTTAAGTAACACAATTACAAATACGAAAGACATTTTAGTTTTAAACTTATGTACCTAGCGTTCCATAGAAACCACGAGGACCACAAGAACCCACGCCGTATTTCATGATCGCATTTGTAGCAGCATCCTGCAAACAAAAATGAATAGATATATTGAGCACTTTTAAAATAACACTGCACAAAATTCACAGAATCAATCCATTACACTTACAATGCCTAAACTGAAATAAAAACACTGACCTCAATACGACTATCTCCAACTAATCCAAGGAAGTTGAGTGAAGCTAAATTCAAACAATCGGTGCTCTTTATGTTAATGTTTTTACCAACTTTTCTGAAAAAGAAAAAACGAAAATTCTATAGCATAGCAGATAACAGTGAGGCGGATGAAGCTGAAAAATCTGCTTATAATATCCAGATTTTATTTTGGGAGGGAAATTTTTGAGTGAACTTTTTCATCGGCAAGTCGAGGCATCCAATTTCGTTTGCCAAAAAGCGAGAAAGAAAAATCCAGCTACATACGTTTACGATCACCTAGGCATACGAAAACATTATATAGTCAGAGGGGGGAAAAAGCATCACCGGCAAAGTGGGGGAAAAAAACAACGGCTCACCCTGCTCGACTGGTATAAGATAGAGATACAAAATCTAGTGCAAATGAAAGTTCAAGTCTTGTACTTTAAGATCATAATACAAATAACCGTTCCTGTCGATTGAGCCTTCGTGTGGCATGGGTCCGAAGTTGACACCCAAAAATTGTCCAAAAACCTAAGGATTTTTCAAATTTTCTAAGATTATGCCAACTTACTGGTAATAGTTACAGGAGTCATTTTGTGCATGAAGGGGTTTGTGGATGTGCTCTATAACGTGGGCTAGTCGGATTTTCGCTAGGTCACACGGTTGAGAAATAGGGACCATCTTTTTTTTTCCCCCACACTTTTTGCACCAGAGGGGGAAAAAACAACGGTGTGCTTTTTTGCCGGCAGTTTCGTTTTTTTGATTTAAGCAAAAATAACGACTAATTGTTTACTCATTTGAACTGTTATACCCCCCAATTGACCTTCCGCTGCCGAAAAGAGCCATATGACCTGCCCCTGTGGAGGAATGCTGGCAAATATTCCCAGGGGGTAAATCATGCAGGCAACAAGAAAATTAGGGTCCATAAACAATATTTTTGTGATATTATGAACTGTGGACATTCCAGAGAGTTTCACAAGTGTGGATATGCAAAAGACTCCACCCGAAATGGATGACCCCTGAACACTTTTGTGCGATTTTGCCACCCATCATAAATAAAACACTCAATTTCTTGCGGGTTAATATTGCAAAATGGTGTATTTTATCATTGCAAGTTAACACAAAAGGCGATTAAATTATAAATTACCGGAAAAAATAAGATTTTGTAGACCAAAAATCTTAATTTCCTAGCAATGTTAGCTCATTACTAAGTTTGGCATTTACGATGGATAATACTAAGCCTGGCTGCCGGCAACGAGTTGTTAGAAGTAGATATTGCGTTTTATGCCTTTAAATGCCATTTATCTGCTGCTATGGTGGTGAAGGCACGAAATTTGGTGCCATCTTTTTTCCCCACCCCCATCTTTTTTTTCCCCCACTTGTGGGGGAAAAAAAAGATGGTCTATATTGAGGCTAGCCTACTAGAAGTACAACCGAATGCTGATTTTACTGGTGGTATAGAAAGTACAGGCCAAGCCCTACATGCTGGTATATAAAGCGTCTTGCTAGCTACAGTCTGTAGCGAGTAATAACCTTATTTCGAAAATCGTTGTTTTTTCCCCCCTCTGACTATACATAGTGATGGCGATGGGCACCGGATATTTTTCATACCGGATATCAGTATATTTTGCGTTACGCAATGGATATCCGGTTATCCGATCATTTAAAGCTTACGTTCAAGGAAGTTTTCGATTTCACACTTAAAATTTCGATATTTCGGCGCGCTGCAGCCAAGCTATACAGCCGTGGATTCAAAAATGTTTCAAAGAAATTTTTGAAAAAACATTTCAAAAATTTTGACATTTTTCTCAAAAATTGCTATCTTTTCTATTTTGTCCGAAATGTAAACGGATATTCTGATATTTTTCTCAAATCTAATATTATCCGGATATCCAGTGTCCTTCACTAATTTTATACATCAAAAAAGTAACCCTTAGCGGTGAAGCCAGAAATAAAGTGCATTAGCGCACACATAGCAGCAGTATTAACTTTGTCCGCCGACAAAATACAGTACAAACACTATAAATATACACACATGGGTTTAGCCAAGGGAATTTGGGGGTTGAAATCATAGGTGTGGCTGGGCAAAAATATGGGGGGGGGGCGGGTTTCCGACGGAGGGTGGTAGGTGTCGGCCAAAAATCCGTGGGAGTAGCAGAATCTGAAATCTGGGGGCGGTCGCCAAATTTGTCATTTCGGTGGGGGTCCTCCCACTGGGGTGTTTTACTGGGGGGTGGGGGTGGGGGGAGGCACCCCACTCTCCCCCCTTATTTCTGCCTAGAAAAACCCCAACCCCCCCCACATCTATGGTTGAAATCCCCTTTTGATTTTTGCCCATCCAAAATTGAAAAAATAATGCAAACTTAGTAAAATTTCAGAAACGTTTTATAGTACGTTCTCCAATATATACATTTTCCAAACATTTTGAGCCTTCGGCCCGCTTTTCTTTACTTTTTGCAAAAATTTTGCGCCCTCGGCGCGTTGCCTAGTCGTTATTGTGTATTATAGTATATATACAATTTAAGGTATAACTGCATATTGTTTTCGATTCATGCGTTTTTCCACATTCTTACTAAAAGCCAGGCAAGCTTTAGGTTTAGGCGAAGGTCTGGTAGGTAAGGTAAGGTAAGGTCGCGAAGCGAAGGTAAGGAGATGAAAAACTATATTCACCAAATGTGACTCCTTCAGGGAAAGGAGATTTTTATGTTCGTCTTTGGGTTGGCATACTTTTTTCCATCATGACGCAAACTTTTTTAGCATTAAGTAAATGAAATTTGTCCAGACGTACGCAGTTTAAGCTTAAGCTTCAGCTTGCAGCTTAAACGGGAAGATTTAGCGCAAAGGTTACCAGAAAAAAACTGGTTTCAACCGTAGCATTTCTAAAATTTTCTGCTGGAGGCAGCGTCCCCAGACCAACCGCTTGTCTGCGTTTTTATTCATATTGCTGATTGCAGCGACAAGTTGATTTTTACAATCAAGATAATGAGTATGAAACTCTTACACTCGCATGTACAAATCATGCTAAGTATGCTCGGTTCATACATTCCTACGAATTGTTGTATTGTGCAATAATTTTTATATCATTGGATAGAGCAGAAAAAATGCTACAATGTTGTCGAATGAGTTTTTTAATTGTACTAACGTAATTAAAGTTATAATTAATTAATAAAAATAACTAATAAATTACCTACAGTAAGCCTTAGGCTAATGGGCCAATTAGCGAGCAGACACACGCTTCGCGTGTAATTAGTGCAAAGTCGGACCCCCCCCTCCCCCCGGAAGTTAAGGGGGGTCCCGAGTTGATGAACCGAGCATACCTAGCATGATTTCTATATGCTAGTGCAAGAGTGTTATACTCTTACTATTATGTACTCTTGTTACAATTATTGTAGCAATTGAAAATTCTAGTCAAAGGTTTATATATTCCAAAAATGACTATTCCTGTATATAAACCTCATAAATTAATAGCAAAAGTGCTCTCCGATTATTTCCTGAGGGAGTCTAAATTTGAAAATGTTCTTCAACTTCTGGGGGCCCGCCCTCCTGACCGCCGTGTTAATTTTTTGGGTCGCAATTTCCGAAAACTAAATTGTTTCCTGGCGCAAATTCATGAAACTAAAAACCCTGTGGATACCCGCATACCGCCTCCACTTAAGTTCGTTTCGTGACAACAAAAAATTTTGGTTAAGTCAAAAATCCCCCTTTTCAAAATCCTGGATATGCCCCTGAATACACAGTATTTTACAACGTAACTACACAGCATTTTACACAAGAAACACAGCATCAAATTTTCATTTTCGACAAATTTTTAAAAGGTCAAAAGTCCAGCCCGACATTGTTTAGTGCATCCACTTCTGGTGGACTGTATCAATTTTCCTCTCAGAAAGGCTTGAAGTATAATATACCATGAACGCATAACTGGACATAGAGTCACGCTGAAACTAACCCTTCTACAAAGACAGGCCTCAACAGAGGATTGTCTGGCAAGGGAGGAACAAGAGGTTCTGGTTCCCATTCTTCAATAAGTTCTTCCTTTTCCTTAAATATAAAGACAACCATATGTTGCATGAAATATATATAACTGCAACGTGCAGGAGCTCCTCGCATCGCATCATTTTTAAAACAATAAACTTAAATCTTTATGATTGTTTTACTGATGCTCCAGTGTTAACCTAAAAAAATCCCTCCCCACAATTTTACGTGTAGACCAGTTGGCGCAGCCAGGACTTTGTGACGGACTACGGCTTTTTGAAAATCAGGTCTGGGTCCACCCAGTGTTCTGTGGCGCATCCAGGATCTTGAATAGGGGTTCCACCGTGAAAATGTTTTGCTTTCGCTAGTCGAGGGGAATCGATATTCCTACGCAACAAACAATTGTCTACTGCTGCGCCACAACTTAACGAGATTTGGAAATCGAAGCGGGGGTCTGGGGGGCGATGCGTTGAAGTTGTGGCCAGAAGTTGAAAAACTTTCTGGAATAATGAAAATTCCGTGATGGAAGGTTTTAAAATGATTCGAATAAAAATTTGAGAATTTCGACATGAAAAACTCAGCAACGGAAACCTTCGAGAAGATAATGAACGCTTACTTTATACTTGTTTTATCAAAACATATCAGGGTTTTTTTTTGTGTAAAATACTGTGTATTTACACAAAAAAAATTAATTTACACAGTGAAAAACTAATTTACACAACAAAATACACAGCCAAATTTTCGAAAATTTTTACAAAAAGTGCTCTGAAAAAAATAGTTTTCAAGACTTTAAGTTTTAAAAAAGCTCTAGCTTTTAACTGGGGGCTGCCGCCCCCAGACCCCCGCCTGTTTCCAATGGTTTAGATTAGTTTTCTGCATTTCTGCATCAACATGGTTATGGGTGTTTTATTCTCCTAAGTCTTAATGCTTCTACTTATACAGTTGCGTATAATATATTTTCGTACTGCGTGCGAATATTCGTAAATAGCTAGTATTTATTCGTATTTAACTATACATATGTTTTCTGAAGCTAGTATTATTCAATATAATTTCTTGTTTATCTCTTGTATATATAATAATAAAAGCAGCCAGAGCCTAAAAATAGTTGCCATACAACCCAAGAAATATTCAATACGAAAGCTAAAGGAATACAACTTTTCAATGCCGTTTCTGCCGTTAATTTAAAAAATTTCTCAACTTCTGGGGGGCTCCGCCCCCCAGACCCCCCTCCGTTGTATAATTGTTTTCTGCATTGCGACATGATAATTGGTGTTCCATTGTTTCTGCAAGTATATACTTCTGCTTATCCAGTTGGGTATAATTTATTTACGTACAGCGTGCAAATATTAGTAAGACAGTATAGTATAGCTAGTACATATGTACGGTTCAATATCGTTTCTTGTACATATCATGTATCATAAAAAGCAGTGTGAGCCACAAAAAATTGTTGCTGTCTAGCACAATAAATATTCAAAACGAAAGCTAAAGGAATACAACTTTTCAATGCCGTTTCTGCCGTTAATTTAAAAAATTTCTCAACTTCTGGAGGGCTCCGCCCCCCAGACCCCCCTCCGTTGTATAATTGGTGTCTGTACTATATGGAGCCGTCCCCAGTAGCAGTTAAAGCATCGAACCTTAGTACGTGACCAGCAAGTTTGTGAAAAAATTATTCCAAAAAGTTGGAAAAATAAAGAAATCGTTTCAGTAGGCGAAGTGTTTTTTCAGAAATTTGAATTTGTCCAATCTTATTTTTGACATTAAATGAATTAATCTTTTTAAACATTTCCATTATGAATTCTGTTGCAATTTACAAAATTTTTTTCAACTTAGGGGGGCTCCGCCCCCCATACCCCCCGCGTAGCTTCTTTCGACATGTTACACAAGTGCAGTTGGCATAACTTTGGCTTGAATGATCCGAAAATAACATTGTAGCAAGAAAATAACGTCTAAATGTATTTTATTTTATATTACAGTTGAAAAACGACACTTTTAAATTTTACACAGCTTCAAACAAAAATACACAGTGAAATTTAAATTTACACAAGATTTACACAGGTCCGATTTTGAAAAAAAAAACCCTGAAACATATATACGCTAATTAGTGATGGGCACCGGATATCTTTTCGTATCCGGATATCCGCCTATATATTTTGCGTTAACGGATATCCGGTTATCCGCATATTCCACACTCAAGTTCTAGAAAATTTTTCATTTTGCAGTGAAAATTTCAATTTTTCTGTCAATTTTTCGGTACGCTGTGAATTTCTATCATACAGCCAAGCCACAATACTTTGTTTCAAAAATGTTTTCAGCGAAAGTTATGAAAAATATTTGAAATTTTCACCAAAAATTTGCTAGTTCTTCATTACTTTGTCTGAAATGTATATACACGGGTATCCAGATATTATATATTCTTAAATCGGATATTACCCGGATATAAAAATTATCCGGATATACGGATATCCAGTGCTCATCACTAATGCTACTATATATACAAGCGGCCGTACGCGTGGTACAACACCCATTGCATCTTTGCTAACTTCGCTCATCTAGAAATAGAGGATGGGTGGACCAATCAGCCTCTTTGCATCGCAGCTAGGATTGAGATTGAGTGTTCTACGAAGACTATTTTTTACTTAAAAACTTGGATTTGTCTGTCTAACGTGCATTCTGATTCTGAGCTGATCTGTCTGACAGCATCTGAGATAACTCTTCGTGAAACAGAGCAGTTTGTAAAAAATTATATATACGGAAATTCCAATTTAATTTGTGCTTCAGATAAGAGAAAAATGGATAAACCCTTTTTCCGGGGCAGATCCAGGGGGGGGCGGTGCGGCCGCCCCCCGTCGCGATTCGAAGGTAGGACAAATTAAGGAGAAAAATAGGGGAAAGGGAAAAATACCAAAAAATTTTGGACCTATGGCGCGAATTTTCTGCTTTTTACGGCATATTCATTGCACTTATGAAGAAAAAACTTGAAATGCATCCAATTTTTCGGAGAAAATGACTATTTTTGTCAAAAAATGTGTAGCATTTAAAAAAATTTTCATAGTTCTTCAAAATGAAAAGAAAGATCTGAAGACAGATTGTATTGCAAAAACAAAAAATTTCTTCAACTTCTGGGGGACTAGCCCCCCAGACCACTTCCCACCCCCTCGGTGTGAAAATTTTACCGTGGCCCCGCTTCAAAATCCTGGATCCGCCAGTAGCCCAACTGGGCTTATTCTAGGGAATTTTTCTTGGGGGGGGCTCTTTGGGGGGGGGGCCCTCGGGGGGGCGAAAATTTTTCAAATTTTTTCTAAAAAACATGCTAAAAACAGCGCTATTTTTATAATAATCGCCAAAAAAGTTCGTTTTTAGTGCAAAAATAGTGCTTAAATAGGCAAAAATCGACTAAAAATCTCCGGCGACGCCGGAAAATTTTTGAAAATTTGGCCTTCTCAGCGATTTTTTCAGGGTAAAAGTTGGTACCAAAAGGGGCACCCACTTTTTTGGGGGGGGGGGCGATTTTTGGGGGGGGAACGATTTTTTGGGGGAAGGGTGTTTATGGGGGGGGCACCCCCCCACTAGAATAAGCCCAGGCCCAACCCCATTTCGAATCCAGATTGAGCTTCTTAAATGTATACACTGTAGACATTTCTTTTTTCCTTTCTTACTTTTAAACGTTTCAAGAGGTTCAGAAATGCCTAATATATAGGATAGCTTTTTCGAAAATTTGAAACAAAATCAATGCATTTCAAAATTTAGGATGGTTATATATTTTCCTTGCAGATAATTTATTGTGCATTGTAGATAGCTAAATTAAAATTCAGTTTCTCCATATTTACACGCTTCCTTCGCTACGGACAAAAGGAATGTACAGTTCAGTTATACTGGGCTTATTCTAGGGATTTTTTCTTGGGGGGGGGGCTTCTTTGGGGAGGCCCCCCCCAAAGGTCCGAGGGGCAAGGAATTTTTGGGGGGGGGCGAAAATTTTTCGAAAAATATGCTAAAAATAGCGCTGTTTTTCTGGCATATACTATAAAAGTTGATTTGTATAGCAAAAATAAGCAGATTTACTGTTGAAAAGGGCAAAAACTGAGTAAAAATGTCCGGCGAAGCCGGAAAATTTTTGAAAATTTGGCCTACTGAGCGATTTTTTCAGGGCAAAATTTGGTACCAAAAGGGGCACCCACTTTTTTTTGGGGGGGGCGATTTTTGGGGGGGGGGAACGATTTTTTGGGGGGGGGAGGGTGTTTATGGGGGGGCCCCCCACCCCCACTAGAATAAGCCCAGTTATATATATATACGTATTAGATATATATATATATATATATATATATATATATATATTGTATAAACGACGTACACTATTTTCATTTTTTATATTAAACGGTCAAATCAAATTAAATCAAACTGTGAAAGGTAATTTCCGACAACAGAAGCAACAAACGAAGGAATCGAGTGGAAGTTTCCAAACACTAAATGTCAACAACTGTACGTTAAATCATTGTTTTTAGTAGTGTTCAACTATTCATACATTGATGTATATACACTATAGCTATATTATGCATACAGGAGAAGTTTAAAATAGTTCCATACAGATAGGTGCAGGTAGATACATATATATACGTGTAGTATTAACCGCATCGCTACGGCAGCTAATGTATATTTCCCATTGGACGCTTATCTACGAAAGTATATACACGCGTTGCAGGAAACAACAAACAACTGGTTTGCAAATAAAGTGAGCTAGTTTACAACTCAGCAAATCAATTTCAAACAAATTTTAGCAAAATTTATATTTTTAAAATTTCCAATTTTTGTCTAAAGATTCCTAAATTCCATTCATTAATACGTATATATATGTCTGAAGCAAACAGATATCCGGATACTTTTCTCAATTGGCTAGTATTTGGATATCCCGCGTTCATCACTAGTTATCATCAACTACGTATCAAAACTTGAAGACAACTGCCGCAAAGCTCCTCCAAAACGCCAGCAGCATTGGCAGTGGGCTTCGATACACCTAGATCAAAGATAAGAAGAAATGAATAATCAACCTTTTCTGTTAAATGATGCACTTCACTGATTTTATAGCTTTTGTGTGACAACAACCACAGGATCCACACAATGAGCAGAATCTCCAAAACCAAATGATACAAAGGAGCCTGTAACAAGAAGAATATATATACAAGAATAAAAATGCTCCGATGGAGCATGAAAAATGCAATATGGGTGACATTAGGATGTAAATGGACAGAGGACTAGGTTTTAAAACGTTAATATGGGAGAGGTAGGTTGTAAATGCCAGAAGGACTAGGTTAAAACCGCACTAATAGACCAGCTTCGCTGAACAACCCATATTCGCGAAAATACCCAGAGTTTCTATCAGCTGCTGCTTGCTGTTGCTATCGACAATTCTTCAGAAAATTGTAGCAGTTTTTCAGAAACCCTGTGTGGTCATACAACTTAATAATACACACATAATGTCGAGTTAATATATACAAGATTCTGCGCTGACAGTGTAGAAAAAACACCTTGAACACCTTTCTACCACAACTGCATTGTTTATTTGGAATAAGCTTTAATATTTCAAAATCTTCGCGCTTGCTTGGAAAGCTGAAGAATGTAGATTTTACTCGTATATGTCATACTGGCTTTTTCCTAGGCAAAAATTTCTGGGGGGGGGGAAAGTCTGGGGGGCGGTCCCCCCCCCAGGTGTGGGGGGGGGCACGGATTTCTGGGGAGGGGAGAAAATTTTTTCGAAAAATGCTTAAAAAATAGCTATTTTTTGCTACTGAGCTAAAATATTAACTATTTTTAACCTAAATTTAAGCTTAAAATAGCTAAAAAATGCTTAAAAATGTCTAAAAATCCGGCGAAGCCGGAAAATTTTTTCAAAATTTACCCTCAAAACCCTAATTTTCCGGGCACTTAAAAGTTCTGGGGGGAAGGCCCGAATCCTGGGGGGCGGCGATTCTGGGGGGGGGCGACCCAAGTCTGGGGGGGGGACGAAATTCTGGGGGGGGGGGGCCCGCCCTGTAGGAAAAAGCCAGTCATATGTGGAGTGGAGCATGAGTGACCGTGAATATGGTTTGCTCAGCGAAGCTAGTCCATATTAGTGCGCTTTTAACCTAGTCCTCCTGGCATTTACAACCTACCTTTCCCATATTAACGTTTTAAAACCTAGTCCTCTATCCATTTACAACCTAATGTCACCCATATTGCATTTTTCATGCTCCACCGGAGCATTTTTATTCTTGTCCTATTTCATTTTTAAGGTTCCCAGTAAACCTTAAGTAAAAATGTCAGTTTCATAAAAGAAACTTCAAAAATTCCGCCAATCATTAATTGTCAACCAAAATACAGAACAAAGCAGCTTGAAAAGTTCCAATTTCTTCCTTTTTCTTTATTTTGACAGAAATCCAACATCCAGTATATACCCATGGCGGCAATAGTTCTAGTTTCTGTATATATAGCATATAGCACCCTACTGCAGCGCAACCAGATGCAAACTTTACTGTCAGTGAAGGAAACTCATACGGCACGATTTGCAAAGCTCTTCCGCACTGGTTTTCAAAATTTCGGACGATTGCAAATTACCTGTGGCTAGTTATAGGCCGTGCTGTACTTCAGCAGCACTCTACTGCAGCGCAACCAGATGCAAACTTTTCTGTCGGTGAAGGAAACTCATACGGCACGATTTGCAATGTTCTGCCGCACTTGTATGCAAAATTTCGGACGATTGCAACTTATCTGCAGCTAGTTATAGGCCGTGCTGTACTTCAGCAGCACTCTACTGCAGCGCAACCAGATGCAAACTATAGTGTCAATGTAGCTACGTCAATTTGTCATGGCCTGAGCTATTTACACAACCAATTTAATATGTTTTACCGTTTACAGTAAGCCTAAAGCCAGCGTTCTGTGGTTGCTGCATAACAGTGCAGCACGATCAGGGTATTTTTTACAGGGGGCCCCCCCGAAATTGACCTTCCCCCCGAAAATGCCTTCCCCCGAAATCGCCCCCTCCCGGGATTTTTTGGAGGCCCAAATTTTTGCCAAAATAGGCCAATTTTCAAAAAATTTCCGGCTTCGCCGGAGATTTTTTCGAAAAAATAGCTATTTTTAGCTTAAATCCTGGCATTTTTGAGAACTTTTTGCGTTTCACCATGCAAAATACGCCAAAAAATACCAATTTTTGGCTCATTTTTGCAAAAAATCTTCACCCCCCCCGAAAATTTCTTCCCCCCCCGGGCCCGGGGGCCCCCCCCGGGAAGCCCCCCTCCGAAAAAAATGCCTAAAAAATACCCTGACGATAGCAGCATCGCACGGCGCTGCGAATATGCTCATCGTGTTTAGCGACCCCGATAACCCTTATATGCGTCCCACTAGATGGCCCCAAACTGCATATATGTTTAGGCCTATTTTTGACTATTTCCTGTAGAGTTGGGACGTTGGGCCGGCCGCCTGAACGATCCCGGCCAGATATCGAAAATCGCCCTCGCTATTCCATATTACCCAACCCAAAGTTTCTTATGCAACAATCCGCTTGTCTCTAGCTTGTTCCCTGAGCCCTGCAACTTTGACACAAAATTGGCCATTTTTGGCCAAAATAGCGGTTAAGCCATCTTTGGCCGGCCGGACAGGTGGCATGCCGGGCCGGGCAGCGAAAAACTATCAAAAAGGTTCACTTTCGGGATATATACGTTCAGAAAAACCAAACTTCACCTGCTGAAAATGCACAGATCGTTCTATCATTAAGTCAGAATATTGCACTTTTCCGAGCGTGACTTACACGCAGTGGCGCACATAGAAAATTTTTTCGCAGGGGGCGGACCTCAAAAAGATTTGGGGGGTCTGGGGGGGCGAAGCACCCCAGAAGTTGAAAAATTTTTGAAAATTGGGTTTGAAAAGCAAAACTAAGCGTAAATTAAGCAAAAATTAATTACATTTCCCGCCGAAGGCGCGAAAATTTTTGAAAATCTTAAAAAAGTTGCCATTGAAAGGTTTAAAACGCCGAAATAAGGGTAAATTAAGCAAAAATAAAGTTGATTTCGCGCCGAAGGCGCGAAAATTTATGAAATTTTATGTCCGCGCTGCGCGCGGACAATAAAATTCTTCCTTTACATCTGGTTTCGGGGGGGGGGGGCGGCCGCCCCCCCCCTTAAGTGCGCCCCTGCTTACACGGAAAAAAACAAACGGACCTAACTTGTCCGGAAGCGAAAATTTTCGAAGTCGGAAATTTTGACCAAAACTTTTTTGCGACTTGTAGTACTCGTCGTGCTGATTCCAACGATACCAAATTTGTCTAGTTTCGTTGAGTATTTAGCTGGCACGGTGCTCGAACGGGTCTCTAAGGACCGCGCAGCGCCTTTTACACCCATATAATAGGGGAGCGCTCTCGCGCTCCCCTATAATGAGTCTTCTTAGGCAGGTTGTACATAAGCAAAAACTAGCCTGTAAAATACATATGAGTTCCGTTGGGAGGTTGTAAATTAAGGAAAACAAGTTGTAACCGCTTAACACTGGGCTTTTTGTTACTGGGGGGGGTCGGGGGGACGCCCCCCCACTTTTTTGGGCTTCCCCCACTCACTATAAGGTGCCCAGAAAATGCCGAATTTTAAGGATTTTTCGTCAAAATTTTCAAAAATTTTCCGGCTATGCCGGAATTTATTGCTCAAAAATCGCCTATTTTGGTACTCAAACTCAATTTTTGAGCACTTTTAAGCATAGTTATAGCAGTATATACGTATATGTAGAAAACTATTTTTACTGCATTTTTAGCGATTTTAGACCACTTTACATTCCCCCACTGGTGGGGGGGGGGGCTTCCACCCCCACTTTTTTCGCCTAGAAAAAGACCAGTAACATGAGCCTAACGAGGCTCATATTGGCGTATGTCATAATACGAATAATTTGCAGATATATATACGTATATTTTACTTTTATATAAATATATACTGCATAAAGCTTTTCATAATGTCGTAATGTCGTAATTTCGTAATGTCACTCCTTCGGGTCCCAGTGCTGAGAATTGTACCATTTCCCCTCCGGGTCCCGTCCGCAAAATCCTGGCATCTTTCTGCTGCGAGTCGCTGTTCCAGGAGTCACTAATGGTCGGCACCCGAATCCATTATGGTTAAAAATGGGGGAGGGACTCTGTGGTCCCGTCTGGGTGAAATTACCCCTTCTGTCCCTTGGCTCAGGGTATCACCGGCCCTTATAAGGACAGTTTTCCCAGTGGTTCAAGTATGGTTAAAATGGGGGAGGGACTCTGTGGTCCCGTCTGGGTGAAATTACCCCTTCTGTCCCTTTGGTTCAGGGTATTACCGGGCCTCATAAGGACAGTTTTCCCAGTGGTTGAACGGTGATACTGTCTGCGTTGCCTTGTATCTCCTTTTGTGTATATATGCCCGGATCCCGGGATGTGGCTGCGCTGCTGCTCATGCAATTTACCCTGACATCTTTTACTACAAGAGAACTGTCCAAGGAAGTCATCAGTGGTTGGAACTTGTATTGGATTTTGGTAAAAATGGGGGAGGGTCTCTGTGGACCCGTCTGGGTGCAATTACCCCTTCTGTCCTTTGGTTCAGGGTATTACCGGGCCTTATATGGACAGTTTTCCCAGTGGGTGAATGGCTCGCTGTTTGCCCTGAATCTTCTTGTGTCCTTGGGGTAACTGCCGTGTAGCTGCAGCTGCTGCTATTGCTGGTTACGTCTGGTTGAAGACAGCGGGATTCTCGGGTATCTGTGGATTTATGACATTATATACGACGGAGCCGGACAAACGCACAGCCACCAATTTTTACTGATCAGCCATGGCTGTCTTCATCTTAAAGTATCTTAAAGTAAGTATAACAACAACAACAACAACAATGGTTTATTTGGCCGATTGCAGACACAAGAACAATGTTTACACGAAAGCAACAATGCACAAATACAGGCCAAAAGGGTTGCATACAAGAATTCTGCATGCACCACTACACAACAAGCATTACGTAAGTATAGATGTATAGAGTAGTATTTACACTGTAATACATAGTCACGGTAACACCACAATACAAAAAATATCAAACGCCCCACATATTAGTCAAAAACATACCGTAACAAACCCCTAAAATCAACAGAGTCAAGGAGCCTTTTAAAAACTATATATGATATTAGGTGCAGTTACAAGATATTGCTCCAGCTTGTTCCAAACTGAGATAACTCGATTTCAATCTGTTCGGGACTTGAAACCTTTTAGCTTTAACGTGTGGCCTCTGGTGCCGGATTCAGTTGCATAGGTGAAAAATTCTGCCGAACTAACGTTATCTACCTGATGGACTATCTTATACGTTTGAATGAGATCGGCCTTGAGTCTACGGCATTCTAACGACTCAAGCCCTGTCACTTTTAAGCGGTGTTCATACGAATATTCCTTAATTTCAGGTATTCTTTTCGTAAATCTTCTCTGAACAGATTCCACTTTATTTACTGGGCTTATTCTAGGGAATTTTTCTTGGGGGGGGCTCTTTGGAGGGGCCCTCGGGGGGCGAGTCATTCTTGGGGGGGGGGCGAAAATTTTTCTGAAAAATTTTTTTGAAAATTTATTGTGCATTGTAGATAGCTAAATTAAAATTCAGTTTCTGCATAATTACACGCTTCCTTCGCTACGGACAAAAGGAATGTACAGTTCAGTTATACTGGGCTTATTCTAGGGAATTTTTCTTGGGGGGGGGGCTCTTTGGGGGGGCCCTCGGGGGGCGAAAATTTTTCAAATTTTTTCTAAAAACATGCTAAAAATAGCGCTATTTTTATAGTAATCGCCAAAAAAGTTCGTTTTTAGTGCAAAAATAGTGCTTAAATAGGCGAAAATCGACTAAAAATCTCTGGCGAAGCCGGAAAACTTTTGAAAATTTGGCCTTCTGAGCGATTTTTTCAGGGTAAAAGTTGGTACCAAAAGGGGCACCCACTTTTTTTGGGGAGGGGCGATTTTTGGGGGGGGACGATTTTTGGGGGGGAAGGGTGTTTACGGGGGGGCCCACCACCCCCCCCCCCCCCCCACTAGAATAAGCCCAGATTTATATCTTTCAGAAGGTGTGGGGACCAGACGCAAGAATTGTACTCTAATATAGGTCTAACATAAACATAAACACGTAAACATACTCACCAAAAACTTCATATCACGGCAACTAAAGGACTTAAAAATTAGAGCTATCCTTTGATATGCTTTCGCGCATATTTTGTCACAGTGTGTAGAAAATTTTAAGTCAGAACTTATGTAAACTCCAAGATCTTTTACAATATATACTAACTTTAGGTACTGCAACTGCGGTATCACTTATTCTGAAATCGCCCAAAATACACGGTTCCCCAATTTCTAAAAGTAAGCTTTTATGGAAAGCTATAGAAAGTTGGTTTTCCGAGGCCCAATTGAAAACATTCTTACAGTCGTCCAGAAAAGAAACAAATTCATTATGAGTTACACCAGAATAATAGATTTTTGTATCGTCGGCAAAAAGTTTTACATCTGAGCTTACGGAAACATCAGGAAGGTCGTTTATGTATAGTAAGAAAAGTAAGGGACCCAGAACACTACCTTGGGGGACTCCGCTCAGCACTTCCCCTACGTCCGACAGAGTATTATTGACTTTAACATATTGGGTCCTCTCTGTTAAAAAGGTAATTACCCAGTTTAAAACGATACCCCTAATTCCATACGCAGAGAGTTTACTGATAAGCTTTTTATGCGAAACGGAATCAAAAGCCTTACTTATATCCAAGTACATAACTTTTACACCTCTTTTCTCGTCTCTTTCTTTGGTCCACGAATTTAAACATTCCAGTAACTGTCTTTGGGTTGAGCGATTTGACATGAACCCATGCTGCTCCTTGGTTATGAGGTTGTTTTCTAAAAGATGGGTTAGCATGAACTTTTTTAAAACTTTCTCCATGATTTTAGAACAAATACAAGTCAAAGAAACTGGTCTATAATTTTCCGGACCCGACCGTGCTCCCTTCCCCTTGTAAATTTCATTACAAATTGTCCTTGCTTACTTGCTTATCAGGAGGCCTGGTTAGGATCCTCCGCAGCTCCAGCGAGTGAATCAGTCATCGTTATCCATTGGTGTCTGTTGGCGGCGATGACAGACAAGATATTCTTCCAGTCTGACGGCCAGGAACGGTATATGCGGTGAAGGTTGAGTCCCGCGAAATCTTTCTGTACTGTTCTTTGCCAGGTAGTGCGGACTCCACCACGGGGGCGTTTCCATTGCGGCAAAGGTTCTGACATCAGCGTTCGCCAGCGGGGAACGTAGGATGGCTCCGCAGGACATGACCTAAGTATCGGAGTCGACGTCTCAGTAGTTCTGATCTACAGAGCGAGGCAGGATTGATGCGCCTGGTGATATCACGATTCGAAATTCGATCTAGGTACGTGACACCAAGCATTCGTCGCCAGCAGAAAAATTCAAAGGCCTGCAGCCTGGAGATGTCATTTACCTTAGCAGGCCAGGTTTCGCAGGCATAAAGCAGGATAGGTCGAATCGCTGCAAAGTAGACTTTTACCTTACTGCGCAAACTAACTTTTGGATCCTTCCACAGGCAGTTCTGTAGATTGTTGAAGGCGTTTTCCGCTTAGGCGATCCGGGATCTGATTTCTTGGGAAGGGCTACCGTCAGCCGCGGCAAGGCTGCCCAGGTAACAGAACTGGTCTACACATTCCAATGGTTGTCCCCGTAGGAGGATAGGTGCCAGATCTGCAGAACATGACCGGACAACCTTTGTCTTTTCAGCGCTGATGAGCAGACCGACTGAAGAAGCATAGCTGTCCAGTCTGTCGATCATTAGATTCAGATCAGCGCTAGTTTCAGCTAACAGAGCGATGTCGTCAGCATAGTCCAGATCCGTCAGGGGTTCCCCAGTATCAATTCTTATTCCTGGAGATCCTTCAAGGGCCTTGCTGGTAACCACATCCAGCACGATGTTAAATAATAAGGTGACAGCAGGGCGCCTTGTTTCACACCGGTGTTCACAGGGAAAAAATCAGTTCAGGTTTGTGCCAGAGCGGACAGCGCTAAGGCTCTGGTCGTACATGCGCCGTATTAATGATACAATCTTGTTCGGCAATCCGCAGTACGACAAGATTTCGTACATACGTGGACGGTCAATAGAATCGAAGGCTGCTTTGAAGTCCACAAAGGCGACGATTAGCGGTTGCCTATATTCGTGCCTAGTCTCCATAATTTGGCGCAAGGCAAAGATTTGATCCACTGTGCTGCGGCCCGGTCTGAATCCTCCTTGGTTCTCACGGTGACAGAAATGCACCAAGCTACGAATTCGATCTAAGATTACGGCCTCGACGATCTTGTATGCAACATCTAAAAGTGAGATACCCCTGTAATTCTTGCACTCTGTTTTACTACCTTTCTTGAAGAGTGGCACCAGAACAGATTTCTTCCAGTCAGATGGTATTACTTCAGTCTGCCAGATCTTTTAAATTGTCCTTCACACATCTTGTTGATCAGTCATTATAGTGTGCATACATGGGCGTATCCAAGGGGGGTTTTGGGGGTTGCAACCCCCCCTCCAAAATTTCTGATTAAACAGTGCGAAATTAGTAAAAATTTCTAAAATCTTCGTGCCTTCAGCGCGTTTTCTTTACTTTTTTCAAAAATTTTGCGCCTTCGGCGTGTTTTTCTTTACTTTTTTCTAAACTTTTGCGCCGTCGGCGCGTTGCCTCGTCGTTATTGTGTCACACAATTTAAGGCATATAACATACATTCTTGCGTTGTTTTCCACATTCTTCCTTAATAAACAATTTTACTAAAAGCCAGGCTAGCTTTAAGTTTACGCAAAGTTCTCTAACGAAATGAAAAACGTTCGTCTTTGAAAATGAAAACGTTTCAAAAAAAATGTTCGTCTTCGGGTTGGCAGTTTTTTGCATCATGACGCAAACGTTTTCTGCGTTTCAAAAACAGAAATACGCAGCTCAAAAATTCGGTACTTGGAATTTCTCGAGTGCTCTAAATTAAATTTCCTGAGATAATTTACCGTAGTTTGGGGTCTAGCTTCTTCTGGGGGGCTGCGGCCCCCCAGACCCCCGCTTACCTCTTCGGATTCTATATTATTACACAAATTAATAGCTGAAGTGCTATGATTAATTCCTAGGGGGGTCTAAATTTGAAAATGTTCTCCAACTTCTGGGGGGCTCCGCCCCCCCCCCCCGACTTGGTTCATATGTGTTTCTTTTTGAATCGCCATTTCCGTGGTCAAATAAAATGTTTCCTGGCCAGGGTATTTTTTCAAAATTTTACCTGTGCTTTTTTTGTGTTTTTTTAAGAAAATGTGTGTTTTTTAAAAAATCTGTGTTTTTCCTGAAATCCGCTTTTCGCAGTAATAACACTATTTTTAACGGTTCTTACAGCATTCATAACTATATTTAGCATTTTTCGCGTGTTAGAGAAGCAATACAAAACATATATTGCTTGCTTAGTCTTTATAAACGATATTTCAATGTTCTGAACGTTTAATATTTGTGTTGAAGACGTCTTTTTGCGCTCCAAGCGGGGGTCTGGGGGGGAACGGACCCCCTAGACGTTGAGAATTTTTTGTAAATAGTGAACTTTTGGTCTGAAATCCTTCAAAACTTTTCGACAGTATATTTTATTCCCGTCATTTCTTGAATTTGGAAACATAATTTCGTAGAATAATATGCCTATATTCGAGGGGTATATGAAAAAATAGCGTAACTCGAAATTTGGCGAAATTGAGTTACGAATACCGTAATTAACTACAGAGCATTACGCGCTTTATGGAAAAACAACGTAACTCGAAAACCGCGTAGTTGGGGCACAATAAACTAATAACAAATCCATGTATCTGTAATTTGGCAAAACAGCTTTATGGAACAACAACGTAAAATTCAGTTACACTGTTTATCCACATCACGAAATGGCATTTTGCGCATCTTGTATACATGTATTTCATATACAAAAACAACGTATCTCTGAGATACGCCGTTTTTACATAAACTTATTGGGAAGTTACCTTTTGAGATAGGTTGAGTTACGCCGAGTGTATAATAATCTTTAGGTACTGTGCCTAACTGGTTCGGCGGACTAGGCAAAACCGATATTAGATACACCCTCCTGTGCTGTGCGATTATATTTCATCTGCAAAAACAGACAATACTGTGTCTTATTGATCCCACTGTAACCTACGAATAGCGGAAGGCATAAAATTTAAAAGAACTGACTGCAGGAAGTCGTCAGACTGCTAGAACTACTATTTCTTGGGTTTGATAACGTCCATGGTCAGTTCAGCCCTATTTAAAACGTAGTTTGGTTTCCTCTTTCCCAAGTAAGTTCGTACATTGCTTTCAGCACAACAGCTTTAGACATCAGTGGCCAGAAGTCGTTGTAGTCAGTCATATTACGCTGCAACGTGGACTGCAAGACATGCAAATAAACCGTACAGTTATTACTAAAGCCAATGTTACAAAATCAAAAGCCATAGCGAAGCTAACAGTAATGATAAATTAGTTACAATCAATAATAGCCAGTTCAGCTTGAGTCGGTGATTTAATTTGATACAAAGTTTATAGCTTATTTGCTGGAATGATTTACTTACTGGTCGAACCCTTACTGCCCAGTACTATTTCTAGTTTTCTGAAAGTCGTCGAATCAGATAATATTGTAAAATACGGAAGCAGTATCTGTTTGAAATCTACTGATAGTTCTAGGAAGCCCTTACGCCGCACTGGTGACTGATTTCTTGAACTATGAGTCGAAACAAAAAATTAGGAACACTTAACACCGCCAAATATTTTTCTTCTCAAAAAATTTAAAATTCCATCTGTAAATGACCGAGAAATAAGCAGAATATTGATTGTGCCGAACGGAAACTTGTTTACATAATTTCCACAGATTTACTTAAGCAAAACTCTATGACATTGTAATATTATGCCATCTTGTGCATACAGTTTATATTCTTATTAGACTACAGTCTTCGAATTAATTGTGGCTTGGATTTTGAACATTCCTTGTGCCAGATACGTTGTTTTTCCATTCACCCTTGCTTGGGAATTTCAAATCTTACAATATGGAAAAACAGCGTAAGTCAAATAACCAATCACAGAAGAGCAACCTCCGAATGTCAATAAAGGTGTCACGAAGCCCTTCCATAGAGGAAGTAATAATGTGAAAACTGAATTTCCTCAACTTTCGAGGATAGGATGGTGCAGTTTTTTTCATTTTTCTCGAAACTGCCAAAATCGAGTTACGCTTTCCATATACCCCTCGATATATAATACTGTCCCAAATGGCAGCGTTGCTTAGAATAATGAAGGCTACACTAAAACTAATGCCCCGAGCCACGACGAAAACAAACAGAAGTAAAAACATAGATATATAAATGATATTTGCGCCGAAGGCGCAAAATTTTTTGGAAAAACTTGAAAAATTATGCTTAAAATCAATAAAAATATGCCCCTTCAGGTGAAAATTTGAGTGTGCTTTTTAGTGTTTTTTAAAATTTTGTGTTTTTTTAAAAAAAGTGTGCGAAAACGCAATAAAAAACACAAAAAACAATAGTGTTCCTGGCGCAAATCGTGAAACTAATAACCCTGCGGGTGCCCCCTTTTCGCCTCCAACTAAGTTCGTTTCGTGACAACAAAAAATTTTGGTCAAGTCAAAACCCCCCTTTTCAAAATCCTGGACACGCCCCTGTGTGTATGCTCCATACGGCACGCAATGAGGAGCTCTGACTCAGAGCCAATTGGGAACGCATTCTGCTTGTGTTGTGTATATATAATGTGAAAGTGTTACGAGAATGCATTAGGTGTACCGTGTACCACAGCGTATCGCGAAATATATATTTGATGTGCTATAGTGTTTCAGGAAACATCAGGTTGCATGTACAGTTCAGCTTGAGCAGTCGTATATAGTTCACTTCAGTCCATTTCTTTTGGGCCACAACGTCTATTCATTTTTTCCGTAATAAGGATGAAGCTGAGGTTCTTTAATGAGGCTGTAATGTGGAATGCACTGTGACGCCAATATGAGCCTCGTTGTAGGACAGGCTCATATGTAAATATGTTAAGCGGTTGCAACTAGTTTTCCTTAATTTACAACCTCCCAACGGAACTCATATATATTTTACAGGCTAGTTTTTGCTTATGTACAACCTGCCTACGGAGCCTCATATGTATTTTATTTTTTGTTCTTGTTTTCCATTATTTTATATCTGTATGCTCCAGAACTTATGTATACATATCTTTCAACAGCAGCGCGCAAGCCAACCACAGCTCGTACCGCTTACACTCCTGGCTTATTTTTAGGCAAAAATTTATGGGGGGGGCTTCATGGGGGCCCCCCCCCCCATCGATGGGGGGGGGGCTGACCCAAAATGGGGGGGCATATTTTGGAAAAAATTTTCCAATTTTTGCGGGTTTTTCGTGTAAAAATGTGTAAAAATCGCTAAAAATGACTAATTTTAAGTGGTTTTTAGGCTAAAATAGTGAAAATTTCGTTAAAAATCCGGCGAAGCCGGAAAATTTTTTGAAAATTTAGGGTAAAAACGGTAAAATTTGGCAATTTTTGGGGTTATGGGGGGGGGAGGTCGGAATTTATGGGGGGCATTTCATGGGGGGGCTCCTCGAATGGGGGGGGGGGGCGCCGAATGGGGGGCGGCCCCCCCACCCCCCCAGTAAAAATAAGCCAGCACTCTACAGCCACTTCGGGTACGCAGCTCTATGACAAAAGTTGCTCAGTTCGCTTAGGGCTTTCATTTGATACCAAATTCGACCAGTTTTGAAAACTTATTTTTTACCCAAAATCGCCTAAGTCCCCCCACCCCACCACCGCACTCTACAGCCACTTTGAGCATGCAGTTCTATGACAAAAGTTGCTCAGCTCACTTAGGGCTTTCATTTGATACCAAATTTGACCAATTTTGAAAACTTTTATTTTTGACCACATGACCTCCCCTCCCACCTACCTGACCCTCCAGATGGCAAAGTGAAACCAGCATAGCAAGATGGGTGGGTCCGATGACAAAACGGATGCCAGGAATGTACTGGGCGCACCAGAAAACCCCTATAGACAATGTTTTGAGAGGCTATGTACAGTCCTATATGGTGTTCACCCCCACCGGACCCACTGGGGGGTCACCCACCCACAGGCCGATGGAGCCACTTTTCGTGGGTGGTACAATGACAAAAGTTGTTCTCCTCGTCAAGGGCTTTCATTTGATACCAAACGTGACCACGTTTGACGACTTTCATTTTTGACCCCCACCGTACCCACTGGGAGTGGGGCTCCCACCACAGGCCGATGGAGCCACTTTTTATGGGTGGTACAATGACAAAACGCCAAGGGCTTTCATTTGATACCAAACTTGACCACTTTTGAAGACTTTCATTTTTGACCCCCACCGGACCACCGAACCCCAGGCCGCTGCGGGTCAGGGGTCAAATCCACCGACGTCGGCAGTACATATGCTGATCGTTTTTAACGACTCCGATTTACTATATAGGGTCCCACCAGAGGGCAGAAAAACGCCATTTTTAGCGAATTTTAGGACATCTCTTGTGAAAATGGGACTTGTTACCCAAACAGTTTTTTGTACAGAGCGAAATTAAAAAATCCCCCCTCGTTACAATCTGCGCATAGTTCGAAATATTCAAATAAAAGAAACCAAACCGATCTAGCTGCTAGCATGTGAAAAAAATTGAACACAAAACGAAGTGCCAAAATAGCGAAAGCCCGAATTCGGGGCCTTGGCACAGAGCCAAAATTGGCAGTGTGCCAAAATGATCAAAAAAGGTTGCATGGGAGGACCCTGCCTACCAACATATAATAATAGTATTGGGCCAAAATGCCCATATCGTTCCAACACTGCGCAGACGGATGCACTTCCGAAAAGCGTTATTAACCGAGAAAAAACGCACGGCAACTCCAGCCTGGTGCAAAATTTCGAAGTTCGGAATTTTAACCAAAAGTATGGTGATACTTGTAGTATATAGTACTGCTCGAGTACTTTACGATGGTAACCGTTTTACCCCTCCCGGACCTTTAATTAGCTGGCACCAGCCCAACAATCTCTCCAGGGGGCCGCGCAGACGCCTTTATACCCATATTATGTAGGGGCGCTATCGCGGCTAATATATATGCTGTTTGGTATATACTACATGACCGTCTGGGGCCCGTTGCATAAAAGTGATTAGTTGATTAGTGGAGCAGTTTTACTGATAATCACTAAAGTTAGGAACGAGCAAGAGATATATTTTATACGTCGTTTTATAGCTTCTGAAATGCTCTAACAAACGATACAGTCAAAAATCGTAGGCATGCAATTAATGTCTGGGCTAAGCCAGCAAAATAATCCTAAAAATTCACGATTTTGTTGATATTTAATACTAAATATTAAAATTTAATACTAAATTAAATTAAAAATACTATATACCGAGTACAACAAAATCTGTTGATTCTATCAATAGTTTTGGTCATTTTTACTGCTACACTAACCAACTAATCAGTAATAATTTATTAGTAATAAGTTTTATGCAACGGGCCCCCCTAGGGACCAATCAGTATTCGAAATCAATTATATATATACGATACTATCACGGCTGCAAATATAATGATGGGAGCTGGATATCAAGACAGGGTATTCCAGGGTATTTTTTACAGGGGGCGGGGGCCCCCCCCCGAAATTGACCTTCCCCCCCGAAAATGCCTCCCCCCCGAAATCGCCCCCTCCCGGGATTTTTGCTTCCCCCCCCCCGGGATTTTTTGGAGGCCCAAATTTTTGCCAAAAATAGGCCAATTTTCAAAAAATTTCCGGCTTCGCCGGAGATTTTTTCGAAAAAATAGCTATTTTTAGCTTAAATCCTGGCATTTTTGAGAACTTTTTGCGTTTCACCATGCAAAATACGCCAAAAAATACCAATTTTTGGCTCATTTTTGCAAAAAAATCTGCCCCCCCCGAAAATTTCTCCCCCCCCCCGGGAAGCCCCCCCCCCGAAAAAATGCCTAAAAAATACCCTGGTATTCTGAACAGGGGGGGCGGGGTGTGCCTATGTGTAATGTAATTATATAACTAATAATGTATTATATACATATATATATATATATATATATATATATATATATATATGTATATACAGTTATTTGCGCATTAAGCAGGGTTCATGCGGACTTTTGGATTTCATTTTCCCGGTTTTTCCAGGTATTTCAGAACCATTTTCCCGGTTTTTCTTACAGCAAATCACAGTAAATTTAGAAGATCATAGGTAAATTATAGTAGCGATTGTATCTATTTTAAGTCCATTTTGAGCATTTTAGCTATCGAACGCAGTATATAATGTGTTTGAACTTTCCTGAAATTCAAAGCTAGCAAACATTGTTACCAAAAACAGGCAGATCACGTGTTCTGTGATACCAAAATTTTCATATAAAATTAGACAAAAATTTGGTACTGTTCCGACTTGCGATTCAGAAAAAATAGAAAAAACAATACAAAATTTAATTGCATTTTTAAATTGGGGTATTATGTAAACTATATTTTTAGAACTTTTATTTTGTGCAATCAAATTTTCTGCACGTCAGGGATGGGCAGTTAAAGCCAATAGCAAAAACATATTTTACGTTTTGTTATATACGTATTTTGATTTTCGTTGCTTTCGGAAAAAATACCGTCCGTTCCGACAGGCGATAAGTTGGAAGAAATTTGAAAAATCACTGTAAGAAGATATTGTACGTGTATCCTGGAAAACTTTGCAAGATATTCTGAAACTTTAGAAAATTCGTTAACATGGACTAAATTTGGCATTTTTCCGAATTGGACTTCATCAAATTTTCGTAATTTCTATTTTCTGAACATTTATATATATATATATATATATATATATTTGGTCAACGTAAAAAATAGATTTTCCCAGATATTCAGTTTTGTTCTGATTTCAGGGTGTGTATATATACAATATTTTCACACTTCTGGTCGAATTTTACTTTGTTGGGGTATATCAGTGTTTTTTTGAAAAACGGGACTGTGTCAAACTTGTGTCCAGCAAATTTTATTTGTGTCCAGCTAAGAAAAGTTGTGTCCAGAAACAAAATTTCGCGCAGCGCTAATATAATATATTATATAATTATATAATATATTATATAAGTGGTATTTAACGCGTTATTTTAGTGTAGGAATAAAATTTGTTATTATGCGAATAAATTATATATATATATATATAGTTGTCTATTGTTTCCAATTGTCTAGCAATTTGCAAGGGTCACCGATGTCACACTTTTCTTGTTGACGTCGCAAGCCACAGGAACAATGTCTGGGGGTGTTTTTTTTCGTCGAAACTTTTTGCGAACTTTTACGCAGACCTCCAATTTTTTTGCGGAATTTCGCAAAAAATTGCGAAATTCATATTTTTTAGTTTTTCAAATATAACTAATGAATTTTATTAATTAGGTTGTACTTAAACGTATTTTTAACATTTAACGAACATATATATAGTACGTATTAACCAAGTTACAACTATTTTTCGAAAGTCGAAGCATGTGTACGTGGTGTTTTTGACAAGAATATAAAATTTAAACGTAGAGATGCGGGGGGTCTGGGGGCCGAGCCCCCCAGAAGCTGAGAAAATTTTGTAAAACTGATGAAAATCCTTGATGGAAACACTCAAAACTTTGATTTCGGCAGCCAGTAAAGACCCAAAATATAAACAAACTGCCATAGGGCGAAAATTGTTTAAAATTATGGTTTGGCAACATTTACAAATGGGTTATAATTCTCTTGTGCAATTTGGTGTCTAAACTGGTTAGGTATGTCATAGGGGTCGCGGCAGCGACCCCTATAATATGTGTGAAAAGTGGCTGGAGACAATGTAAAATAAGCTGCGCAGAAGCTGCGCAAAATCCTGCGCAGATTTCATGCGCAAATTGTAGAGCACATCGAGTTTGTATGTCTGTGAAGTTTCAGCCCCGTATCACTTACCGTTAAAAAGTTGCGCCCCGGACCGGTTATGGCGGCGATGTTTTTTTTCCGGTTTCTCCTATTTGATGGTTGTATTGTACATAATGTTAGCCGCTTTCACGTGATCTGCAGCGGTGGGCCAACCTAAAGAGCTATGGGGTCTAGTAGTACCCTCTAAAGAATTTAAGAATCACAACTTTTTCTGCGCCGCAACTGCGCCACAGCGCCGCAGTGGCGCCGCAAAGTCGGCTCATAGCGAAAAGTGACCATTTTTGTGGTCGTCGCTCAGGTCGAACGTTACAAGCTGGAGCTAATTTCTTTTTATATTCAGAAATTACATATATTGAACTAACTAACGGTCCAGGTTGCGTTTCTCTATCACTTCCCTAGCGACCACAGTGGCCCGTCAAAGATGGCGAAAATTCGAAAAATGAAAAATCTAAATTTCTCGGTATCTATTTAACTTTGAACGCTCAAATCTTCCATACAATGGTTTTCTGGCACGGAGAATCGATTCCCGCAGTCAGTTTTACCGTCAGACCCACCCATCTTGCTGGGCTGGTTCCACTTTGCCGTCGGGAGGGTCAAGTCGGAAACCGCTTCCTGGAGGTCCATAGTAGGCTCTACCTGGCCTCTCAAAACTTTGTTTATAGGGGTTTTCTGGTGTGCCCAGCTCATTCCCGGTATCCGTTTTGCCGTCCGACGTACCTATTTTGCTGGGCTGGTTCCACTTTGCCGTTTGAAGGGTCAGTCGGGTGGGGGGTCAAGTGGTCGAAAATAAAATTTTTCAAAAGTGGTTAAATTTGGTACCAAATGAAAGCCCTAAGCGAGCTGAGCAACTTTTGTCATAGAAGTGCATGCTCAAAGTGGCTGTAGAGTGCTGGCTTATTTTTACTGGGGGGGGGTGGGGGGCCGCCCCCCATTCGGCGACCTCCCCCCCCATTCGAGGAGCCCCCCCATGAAATGCCCCCCCATAAATTCCGACCTCCGCCCCATAACCCCAAAAATTGCCAAATTTTACCATTTTTACCGTAAATTTTCAAAACATTTTTCCGGCTTCGCCGGATTTCTAACGAAATTTTTACTACTCTAGCCTAAAAACCACTTAAAATTAGTCATTTTTAGCGATACATTTTTCCACGAAAAACCGGCAAAAATTTGAAAAGACGTTCCAAAATATGCCCCCCCATTTTGGGTCAGCCCCCCCCCATCGATGGGGGGGGGGGCCCCCCCACACCCCCCCCCCATAAATTTTTGCCTAAAAATAAGCCAGGAGTGTAAGCGGTACGAGCTGTGGTTGGCTTGCGCGCTGCTGTTGAAAGATATGTATACATAAGTTCTGGAGCATACAGATATAAAATAATGGAAAACAAGAACAAAAAATAAAATACATATGAGGCTCCGTAGGCAGGTTGTACATAAGCAAAAACTAGCCTGTAAAATATATATGAGTTCCGTTGGGAGGTTGTAAATTAAGGAAAACTAGTTGCAACCGCTTAACATATTTACATATGAGCCTGTCCTACAACGAGGCTCATATTGGCGTCACAGTGCATTCCACATTACAGCCTCATTAAAGAACCTCAGCTTCATCCTTATTACGGAAAAAATGAATAGACGTTGTGTCCCAAAAGAAATGGACTGAAGTGAACTACGACTGCTCAAGCTGAACTGTACATGCAACCTGATGTTTCCTGAAACACTATAGCACATCAAATATATATGCTGTGGTGGGGTGGGGTGGGGACTTAGGCGATTTTCGGTCAAAAATGAAAGTTTTCAAAAGTGGTCAAGTTTGGTACCAAGTGAAAGCCCTAAGCGAGCTGAGCAACTTTTGTCATAGAACTGCATGCTCAAAGTGGCTGTAGAGTGCTGTGGTGGGGTGGGGTGGGGACTTAGGCGATTTTCGGTCAAAAATGAAATTTTTCAAAAGTGGTCAAATTTGATACCAAATGAAAGCCCGCATCGAACTGAGTAACTTTTGTCATAGAAGTGCGTACCTAAAGTGGCTGTAGAGTGCTGTGGTGGGGTGGGGACTTAGACGATTTTGGGTCACAAATGAAAATTTTTAAAAGTGGTGAACTTTGGCATCAAATGAAAGCCCTAAGTGAGCTGAGCAACTTTTGTCATAGAACTGCACACCCAAAGTGGCTGTAGAGTGCTGTGGTGGGGTGGGGTGGGGACTTAGACGATTTTGGGTCCAAAATAAAATTTTTCAAAAATGGTCAAATTTGGTATCAAATGAAAGCCCTAAGTGAGCTGAGCAACTTTTGTCATAGAACTGGGTCTTTATTTTCTCAATTTTAAGGATAGACACAGGCCATCACACACATATTATCCTCCTTTGTGCGGAGCATTTTTGTTACTTGTAAGTATATATATATATATATATATATATATATATATATATATATATTAGGGATCGACCGGAATTCCGGTTCCGGTACTTTTTGGTTCCGGTTCCGGTTTTTGAAAACGTACCGGAACCGGAACCAATTTTACCCTATTATCAAAAGCAAAATTTTACTAAAATTTTAAAAAACTTTATCAAACTTCTTTAAAACTTTCGGAAAAACTGCGATTCTCTTATAACCAGAATATGACTTATTCAAAAATTTTCGCCTGCGGCGCTATTACATTACTTAGAATGTTTAGAATTTGTAATAATAATGTCTGATGTATATGTCCTTGTTATGAATTTTAATATATTATAAAACAAAAATAATACTTAATAACTCAGATTAGATAGCACAAGACCGCCGATACTTTTAAATTTAAGTAGTGGTAAAGATAACTAATGCTGAGTTGAAATTATTGAAGCCTTGGCGTCGACCTATGCTATTTCAAAATTATAGAGTGCGCTGTTGTATAATCAAATGTCAGTTTTAGCTTAAATTTAATCTTTTTAATTGTTTAAATCGAGACTGGACTTTAAATATGGACTAAGTTTATTGCTGTTTGTTTAGTAATTAATCCAGTGCGCAGATCAACAGAATTACTAAAAAATTATGGATGGAACAAACAGCAAGGTTCTTAAAAATCTTTTCAAGAAACATCATTTAAAATTTTAAAATCCTGATGAAGCTAGCCAAAAGGAAGAAATTTCGTTTAATTCAAGTTGGAGACATTGTACATTTCGACTTTCTTTGAAACTTGTGAAAAATGCTTTTGGCTTCTTATATATATGTCTAATGGATGAAAATTTATATATATATATATATATATATATATGTATATATATTTCGACCATGCAAAAACATTTGCATTTTAATCAGAAAAACTGAGGTATAATAACAAGCTATGGAATTAAAAGCTGATGTTCTAAACAAGTCTAATTTTGTATATAGCTGATGTTACCTAAGTTCACAGCCAGATTAATACGGAATTTGTACAAGAATAGTAATTTTCAGAAAAATTTTAATTTTGTCTGAAATACATGAAAATAAAAGTAAAATAAACTGGTAATAGATATACGTATATCTTTTGTTTTCTAAAAATGTAAATGGCATCATTATATTTTATTTTGCGTTTTGAAAATGCTGCAACTTTTCCTAGAGCTCTAGTAAAGTTAAATGAACTTTTTGATTATGACTAGAAATTATCAGACAAGCCAGATAAAAACTAAACATGTTTCTGACTTATTTTGCCGAAAGCTGTAAGAGTAGTTTCTGGTGCTCGCAAAAATTTCGTGGAATCAGTTTCTGTCTACTTATTTAGCTTAATTGAAAATTCAGCGTAACTATATATATATATTTAAGAAAATAAATTTTATTTGCCAGTAAATCTGCTTTAAAAGTTAACTTGCATTCGATTAAATGATTCATCGAAATTCGTATATAATGTAAAATACAGATCGAATAATATAAATATAGCATATTCATACCGTGTATAAATAAATTTAAATTTCAGTTTTAAAGCCATGTGTATATGTAGTAAAGTTTAACTATGCTATAAGACAAAAATCTCTTAATAAATTGCAAATTTCATGTTCGTTCATTGAAATAATTGTATAAAATATAATTCAAACGTTGTTACAATGTTCTAGTAACTACAAAAAAAGCAAAAAATTCTACAAAAATTGTCCAAAACGTCAGAAAAAATTTTCGATTTTTGTAGTGTTAAAGGGCTGGTTCCGGTTCCGGTTCCGGCTTTTTAAAGCCAGTTCCGGTTCCGGTTCCGGTTCCGGTTTTTTGGAGTTCCGGTCGATCCCTAATATATATATATATATACATATTTCCACGACTCTGTATATACAACGAATGCACACAACTTCACAGAACACTAGAGTGAGTGTGGTTACTATGTGTACGCACGTACTTCTTCAGAAAGAAAGAAAGAAAGAAAGATTTACTCCAGAAATTGACAAGACGGAACGTACAACGATTAGTTCATATTTGAATAATGATTACATACATAAAAGGTGAAAAGACACAAAGACAAACAACAACATAAATCATTTGTATACTCGAAGGAAAGACATCAACTGTAATTTATTTTCTCTTAAACCTTCTTTAAATTCAGTAACTGATTTAGCCATTACTACAGATTCGGGGAGTGAGTTCCAAGGATCGATAATTCGGACAGCAAAAGAAAATTTTTTAATGTCTGTAGCAAATTTTGGTTTTGCAAGCTTCAAAAAGTGGCCTCGTGTATTGTGTTTGCTTACTACCAGGGAAAACATAGATGTGAAAGGTATAAATACCAATCCATAGACGATTTTGTACACCAATACAAGGTCAGCAACTAATCTAGTATACTCAAGTGTATCCAAACACAAAAAAGCACATTTTTGAGCGTACGACATATCATTCAGGTTTCTAAATGAATTACAAAATCTTTTTTGAACTTTCTCCAAGCTTTTCTATATCCTTTACAAGCCAAGGGTTCCAGCTTTCAGAAGCATAGCACAAAATAGGTAACACATATGAACGATACAGACTTAATTCTAACCAAAACATCATCAGACACAAAATTAGAAGAATTAATGACAGACGGACATAGTTTTGGAAGTTAGTAAAATTTTATTACACCCCTAGTTGGTTAGCCCGAAAGTATACTGTTCTTTCGTATTTGGTAAAAAAGAATAGGCAAGATACGATTAGTTGCCATTCACTAATCCAATCAAAAAAGAGCTGTAATGATGAAGTCAAAACTAAATGCCTGTCAGATATTTTAGGAAATTAGTTTATATATATATACTACAAGTAGGAAAAATGCTCCTTGCAGTCGCATGAAAAATACAAATATGCGGGAGGTCATCAGACACAAAATTTAAAATGTATAATATGAGCCAGCATTTACTTATGTAAAAGGACAAGTTAATTATATGAGCAGCTCCCTTTCGGGGTGAGTTGGAAGGGGTGGGTAGGGTTTTAGGTGTGTAATAGTGGCAGAAGCCGCACATAGTAACTTTATTTGCATGCTACTTAGTTTGATTTATTATGTAATTATATACGTATTATATATTTAGGCAATTTTCAGTTAGGCATATACTCATCGGGCAAACTCTGTCACAGATCTGGTGTATTCAATAAAGTATATGTCTGACTGAAGCCTACCAGAATCGTGAGCAAACCACGTCGAAGTTTGGTCAGGAAGGGGGCGTTTAGAGTGTTTAGCTTTCCCGAAATTGTATGACTGTTCTTGTCGTATTGGGGGGGGGGTGTTCTACCAAAATGCATAACAAAAGATGTTTTGCCAAGATACGGGGGGGATTAGTTGCCATTCACTAATCTTGTCTATTCAAGTTACAGGCGTGCTGCACGGGGCGGGGTCGGGGTAACGCGGTGGGGGCCGCGGAGGGGCGGCGTGTGGGTGTGTTGGTGGGCGCGGTGAAAAGGAAGCTTTCAGGCAGTTTCAACTTGTCATGCAAGTTACAAGGCGGGGGGGGGGGGGGGGGCGGGGGGGGGGGGGGACGGGACCCAGCGCCGCAGCGCGGAACACGGGGGGGGGGGGGGGGGGGGGGGGGGGGGGGGGGGGGGGTCAGCAGGCCCAATTACTAAAGACAGGGCGTGCTGTAGGACAGACGCATGATGAAGATTTATTCAAAACTAAAGGGGCAGCCGTTCGCACTTCATTGCTGGGGGGGGGGGGGGGGGGGGGGGGGGGGGGCTATTGCATGTTATAGGGCGTGGGGGGGGGGGGGGGGGGGGGGGGGGAAACCCCATTATACACGCTTGGGGGTTAACAAGATAATAATAGGTAATGCCTGTCAGATATTTTAGGAAATTAGTTTATATATATATACTAAAAGAATTTCATTGCATAAGCCTTCACTAAGTATTCTATCTCGGATGGGACTGAAAAGTATGAATATAGAAATTCGCGCCGAAGGCGCGAAAAGTTTTTGGAATTTTCTGCAAAAAGTACCTGAAACACTAACTGAGATATATAACTGAAAATTTCTACTCAAGGTCAAAAATTTTTGCGGAACTTTACGCAGAGCTCCGAAAAAAGTTGCGGAATTTTCAAAAAAAGTGCGGAATTTCGCAGTTTTTTTCGGCGGAGCCCCCCAGAAGCCGAAGAATTTTTTAAAAACTAGCCTTCTAAGAAATTAATATTGGCTAATTTTTGCACAAATAATGGCTAAAGTTACCTTGAAATTTCAACTGCCAAATCGAACTTTTTTTCATAAACTCATAAACTTAAAGCGTATAAGGTTCATCAAAAGCTAATAAGGTGGATTGAGTCGTTTTTGACTGGACGGTTCCAGATGGTCGTAGTCAATAATTGCAAGTCTATCCCATGTTCTGTTCGCAGTGGTGTACCTCAAGGCACTGTATTGGAACCGATCTTGTTCTTGATTTATGTTAACGATATGTTTGATGTTGTGAAGAACTGTAATTTGACTATGTTCGCTGATGATGCAAAGCTGTTTGATTGTTGTGAGAAAGGTGAATTTACTAGAAATTTACAAGATTTGACAAACATTTATAATTGGGCTTGTATTTGGCAACTAAATTTGTCTCTAACGAAATGTGAAATCTTCTTGTTTGGTGAGCACAGGGATCAGGGATTGTATAATATTGGTCCACACCAATTGGATACTGTGACGTATGTCAAGGACCTAGGTGTTGCTTTGTCTTCTGATTTAATGATTTAAAACCGTCTGGGCATTGTAAGATGATTGCTAAGAAGGCTAACCAGGTTGCATGTCATATCTATCGCTCTTTTAAAACAAGGACACCGGATTTCTTGATGAAATTATTTAGTACTTACGTATTGCCCATCTTAGAGTACGCCTCACCAGTTTGGTCACCTTATTTTCAAGGGGATAAAGATGTTATCGAGAAAGTATTGCGAACGTACACTAAAAGGATTCCGAATTTAGCTAATAAATCTTACACAGAAAGGTTGTCAACCTTGGGGTGGAAGTCTTTAGAACAACGTAGAGTTATTGCCGATTTAATATTGCTATATAAAATCGTTCATCAGAATGTTGATTGCGAACTATTTGAAATGTTTGAATATGCTGGAGATGCTGGTCTTAGAGGACATCCTTTGAAACTTAAATTACCACGTACTAGATCCAATTTACAGGCAGTTAGAAATTTCTTCTCGTTTCGAGTACCAGAGATTTGGAATTCATTACCAGTCGAAGTTGTTCTGGCACCCACAGTTCAGTGTTTTTCGCGCCGTCTAAAAGACTATATTTGATGTTTTCTTATCTACCGGGCTGAGGTTTACTGGCTTATCCCTAGTGGGGGGGGGGTGGGGGGGCCGCCCCCCATTCGGCGACCTCCCCCCCCATTCGAGGAGCCCCCTCCCATGAAAAGCCCCCCCCATAAATCCCGACCTCCCCCCATAACCCCAAAAATTGCCAAATTTTACCATTTTTACCCTAAATTTTCAAAAAATTTTCCGGCTTCGCCGGATTTTTGACTAAATTTTCGCTATTTTAGCTTAAAAAACACCTAAAATTAGTCATTTTCTAGCGATTTTTAGCAGTTAGTACGCAAAAAACCCACAAAAATTCGAAAAAAATTTCTAAAATATGCCCCCCCATTTTGGGTGAGCCCCCCCCATCGATGGGGGCCCCCCCCCATGAAGCCCCCCCATAAAAAATTGCCAAGGGATAAGCCAGGGTTTAAGTGGCCGTACTGGCCTTTCTCAGTCCTACTTGACATTATTAGTATTATTATTACTTATATAGTAACCTATTACTGACATGTTTAAACTGAGTACGTTATGATTATGTATTATGGTTGGTTATATCTGTTAGTATTTTGCATTTGCTGTTATTCATATAACTTTTTGCTAATAAACTTTTGCATTTTTGGTCAAGTAAAAGCATTTGTTTGTTTGTTTGTTTGTTTGTTTGAACTAACTTCATGGATTTGCTAAAGAAACTTCGCCCTAGAGGTGGATTTTCTAAGAAATTATTAAATTAAGTTAAATACAAATATAAATAAAATAAGTAAAAATAGAAATGTTAAGCATAAGAGTACGTAGGTACATAGTTGCGGAACGATTAACCAAGTTAAGATAGGTGGCCAAAGCCTATAGGAGAAAAAATGTAAGGATAAGAGCGGGGGGTCTGGGGGAGGGCGATAGCCCCCCAGAAAAGTTGGAGCTTTTTTAAAGATTTGGGATGCTCAGAAATTTTTTCTGGACACTTCTCTATGAAAAATTTAGCTGTGTCTACCTTGTGTCCAGCTAAAAATTTTTGTGTCCAGCTAAGAAAATTTGTGTCTGGACACGCTCCTGGACACAAAAAAAACTGTGGCGTATATTGTTACATACGGTAAAATGGGGTAACTTCGGCAGGTTTTCAAAATTTGAAGCAGTGCAACTTTTGTATTATTAGCCCTACCAAGCCAGTTTTGGTATTAATTTGACGCTTTCAACGTCCTCTACCGCGCTCCGCTATCATAAGTTGACATTTCGGAGTGCAATATTAATTTTTTTAAAAAAATGGCCAGGTGCCGAAGTTACCCCCGGGTGGGGTGATTTCGGCACCAGCCATAAATTAGCTTGTTTTATCGATTTAACCTCCCCTAGGGGCAACATTGGCATGTTTGGAAGTTTTTAAAAAATTGCTGATTCATCCAACAACAGTATACAACAAAAACAAGGCTTTTGAAGCATGAAAAAAACTACAAGAAGGAACCAGTACTGACAATAAAAAAGGCGCATTAAGTGAAGCGTTACTCCTCAACTGACTAGTAAAAAACAAGAACAAGTATATATACAGTTCAAAAAGCAAACAAAAATACGAAATAAAGTGATTTCAAAGAGGCAGTGGGATTCATATTTGGCAGTTGGAATTGGAATGTTCAAAAAATATGCAAAGCTCGTATAGGAAGGGTTGCTAAGCTAAATTTTATCTCGCACGTCAAGAAACTGGTTCCCGATCTCATCCATTGCGTCATCTGATATTTTAAACAGGCGGGAGGTTGCCGGAATTGGTGGATCCTTCAGTTTTCCAAAACTTTTCCACCTTTGGAAACCATCCTCCATCGAAATTTATGGGCCAATAAAACTCTGTGGCTGCACTACCAGAATGAATGAAATTGACTTTAAACTCAACCGTTTTGGTAGCAGAATCTCCCCAGAAAGTCGTGCCGAAATTACCCCAAAAGTCATGTGGCAGCGGGGGTAATTGTGGCAGGAGGAATAAATGTAAATTGGTTCAACAAAACAAAAAGGGAACTATTTCATTGAAAAATTCAGAGTTTTAGCATTAAGAAATGATAAATTTAGTATGCCTATCATGAACAGAACACAAATAAGCTGTCCTACTTTGAAACGCACTTTTTTCGATAAATTAAGGAGTTGGAATTAAGTAAGGCTTGTGTGATGAAAAAAGCGTCTATTACGAACATAATTTGCATATTCGTAATCAGCGCACTACGAGGGTAATTCCGACATGTTCATCAGGCTGGAATAGTGAATAATAAGTCCTGTACATTAATTCAAAGTGGTTTGTCACAGGTATGCCAATATTACCCCTTGAATCCGAAGTTACCCCGTTTTACCGTTTCACATTGTCCGCGACTCACGTGTATTATAGCAAATTCTTACCTAAATACAATTCGGGGTGTTTGGGGTGCGCTAGAGGTTGAAGAAATTTTTGTTTATTCAATAAAATTGTTCCTTAACTCTTCAATTCATTTCATTTTGAAGAGACAAAAGAATTTTCAGAAATTTACACATTTTTAGGAAGACTTATACATTTTCTCCAAAAACGGAAATTTTTTATGCTTTTACTGCAGAAAAATTGGAGAAACAACAAAAATTTATTTCTGCAATAATTTTTTTCGGAAAAACCCATCCGTCGCTATTTGCACTAGCTTAACATTATTCTGCTTTCACAATTTTAACTGACACATTAGCGGAGTTGAATAGTTATAATAATATTATTCAAGGTTAGTTGTTCCTCGTGCACTTTTTCAAAAAATGGTTGGTCAAATTTAGGAATTTTGCGGGAGGACAAGCTAGGCTTTACCACCAAGTTCGTTCACATTCGCTCTAAATTTTTAAAATTAGTAAAAAATTTTAATTTTAAATTTTCAGAAGAAGTATATATATATCTTGGCGGTAGCGGGCAAGTTGCCTCGAAGTGTAACATACGTTACAATTTCTGAGTAAATTCTGTAAATACGTATACACCGTCTGTGTATATATATATATATAGAATCCTAAAAACCAAATAAAGTGACCAAAATCAAGGAGGAACATAAGAAGAGATCAAAGAATTTGAAAATGGGCCTTATCGTGAAGAAAGTAGTATATATATATATAAGAACTAAGCGACATACAAGTTTCAGCAGTAAAACTTGAAATTCGTTTTTAAAATTTCCCTGAAATTCTTAAATTTGCACTAAAAATACAAGAAATTTTTTGACTTTCTCATTTTCCCGGTTTTTCCCGGTGTTTCACGATTTTCCCTGATATTCCCGGTTCTTCCCTGTTTTTCCCGGTCGCATGAACCCTGATTAAGAAACTGTGTTCCCAAAGGCAAACGTGTATATATACGTACCGTTAACAATGAAGAATAAATAAATTCTAGAACGAACATCGCTGGAGCATGTATTAGATTCCTGAAACGTTAAGTATTATATAATATATTAGGGATACACCGGGCCCCGTGGCCACCATTTCAAAAAATTGGGTGGGTTTTCCTTTCCCCCCAAAGTTGGTTTTCCCCCGCCACATTTGGCAATGTGCCAGACCAACGGTGCATCGGATCGATCTAATTCTGGCTGTGTGCAAAGAGGAAGACTTACCATCATTGCAAATATTTGCAAAACTTTTCTAGCCCAACACAGTCAAAAGTTATATCGGTCCAAAGTTTTGCGAAATTTTGGCATGGTTGGACCAAAAAGTAGGTGTCATTTTCAAAATGTCATAAAATGAGCAGGAGTGAACCAAATGACTTGATCTTCGCACATTAGGTATAAGAAAGAGTCGCGCTTTCTGCTGCTATATATGCTTTGGAGCTCATAGCTCCAACCCTTGATCCAGGAGGCGGGTGGATTTTCCCCCCAAAAAGGGGGGTGGGTTTTTCCCCCATGGCTATATAAGGTATATATATATACAATGCCATAGTTTCACCAGGGCACCGTTGCATAAAACACTGATTACTGATTAATCACTAATCAGTAAATTCCGTTGCATAAGATTTATGTACTGATTGCCATCAGTAATTCGTAATCACTGAATTATCAGTGAAATATATAATCAGTGAATTATCAGTAAGTGTTGCAACGCATTTTACTGATTATATATAGTCAAGCGGGAAAAAAACCCACTTTTTTTTCTTGGACCAGAACTTTCGACTGGTTTGGGTTAGCACGACTTTGATACTATATTTAATTAGGGTTTGCCCTAAGCTTTCGAATGAGGTATAGTTTGTCTCCCTAGACCCTGCCGTTATGGAGAAATTAAAGTTTTCCGTGTCGGGAAAAAAAACCCAATGCGGGAAAAAACCCATCGGCGGGAAAAAAAACCCACCCGGATTTTTTGCTGGAAGCGTGCCAGAACAATTTTGACGGTGCCATTCGAAAGAGCGGGTTGTTTTTAGTAGGTCTACATCGAAAAATACCAACATTTTTGAAAATTTTCAGAAAAAATTGAATTTTGAAAATTTTGTATGTTTAACACGTAAACATAGGCAAATTTTGGAAATTTTTAAAAATTGTTTATTTTTGGCAGTTTAAGAATCCTATCGTGCAGAAAACGTGTTTTTCCTGTAGTTAGAGCCAAACTAGACCCATTTTAAGGCAAAAATAAGCATTTTTGGCCAAAATTGAAATTTTGGCTTGAAATGGCACCATGTCCAATTTAGACCCCCTGGACCACCCATAACAGAACGAACCCGGGTAAAACCTATACCAATTTAATCTATAGGCTCTATTAAACAAATGTATTAGTTTAACCTTTCCTGTTAACGGTTAGAAAAATATTCAATTTTGAAAAGTGGGTTTTTTTTCCCGCCGATGGGTTTTTTTCTCGCCAACTCTAGGTCACCCCCAGGTCGCACCGGAGGGGTTAGAGCAGTGTGGCATATATCATCATGAAGCCCAACAGATGGCCTACACATACATATATACTATCCGCTTTGGTCTAGGTCTTTCCAGTAGTTCAGGGTGGCCAGCCAAAGTTTGCCAAATTTCGGCACTTGGACGGACCAAAATTTTCGAAAATTTCAGTCCCAAAAAATTTGCAGGGAAGCAGTGGGAACAACAATAATGCAGCCTCTAGGGTTATTTTTGACGCTCTTCAAGATAGGCTATTAAAATCCTATATAGCTCATACCGGTAAGCCCACACTGGAGGTGGGGTTTTTTTCCCGCATATTGAAATGGGTTTTTTCCCGCTTGACTATACTGTTTACTGATAATTTGTCAGTATATAAATTGCCATCAATGTTTATTCACTGATTATTTAAGTTATAATGGTGATTTTCTTCGAATTATAATTGACTTGGGTTTTGTGATTTTAGTTTCTCCGGTTCACTAGAATGAGCCGTGTCCATTGCTATAAAAATCTTCGTGATCCCATCATGACTACAACCTGACTTTTAGTCCTTTAAAATATGATGCCTTATTTTTACAGATCATCCGGTTTTATAGCAAGGTTCACAAAAAAATCAAAAATCAAATTTTTGCTGGCAATTTCGCAAATGAAGTCCGATCGAAAAACTTTTGGTACGTATGGAACGGTAGTGACCCCCTCTACATATGGTGCAAATTTGATGCCGGTAGCCCTCGTGTAGCGTGAGTAATAAAAAATTTTTGTGATTTTTTTTGTGAACGAATTCACAAAAAAAAATCACCACCGGATCCGATCTCAGGATATAGCTAGGAAATTTTTCTTTTCGTGCATAAATAGAGCATAGTCCATAGTGTTATTACCTAAAAAAATTTGGACCCCCAAGTTTTTTTGCACAGGCTGAACTTCGAATTTTGGTTCTCGGCCCCCGGGTCGAAAGTGGCTACCCAGACCAATGTGCTTGACCTTTATTATTGATAAAAGGAAGCTAGGAATCCACTTATTTTGTGTTCTATTGCTCTAGTAAGCACAGAACAAACAATTTGGCGGAGTAATTTCGTATCTGGAATGGCCACGTGACTTGGCCTAGGGTCACGTGACCTGGGTCGGGGTCACGTGACTGACCAAAAATTTTATTTCAAGGTCCCAGAAGCCTAAAAACTCGCCTATATAGGTTTTTCGGTGCGTAGAATTCAAATTTGGCATTAGTTTTTAGGTAGCCTTTGCCCAGATAGGTGATCCTGACCACCCTCTGGGTCCGGAGGGTCCGGGCCGGGTCCATCGGCCGGACCGTCTGCCAGAAGGGGGTTGAGGTACCTAAAACATGCTCTATATATGTTTTCCGGGTGGCTGAGCTCGAATTTGGCATTAGTTTTACCCTAGCGGTTGCCCCAGAGGCATTTTACAAAAAGTTGATAGTGATTTTTCTTTTGTGAACTTGTTCACAAAAAAAAATCACCCACCGGTGGCGAACCCAGAGGACCTGGCAGGGAATCCAATATATGGTTGGATAGCTTAGAGTTAGGACATGTCACATGCATAATATGGGGTACCTGCGCAAAGTCCATAGTGAGTACCAGCAAAAATTTCAATTTTGGTCCGGAGTTGTCCGAGGGTCCGATTTTGGGTGGGTCGACTATTTTGGGCACCCTAGTCGGAGGAGTTGAGCCTCGGCAGCCAAAATTACATATGTTGGGGTTGGGACTTGTGGCTATTACCATGCAAAAAATTTTCCGGCTGCGGCTTGTTGTTAGCCGTCTAGGTGGGTGATTTTTTTTTGTGAATTTTCGGGGTGATTTTTTTTTGTGAACCTTGCTATAAGTCGCCCCAAAATTTTCTACTTGAGAATTTATTTTTTACCGTTTCATATTCATTATTGAATCAACATTATTAATTAATAATAATTCTTGCACAAAAACTTCAGCTTTTGCTATTTAGGGTAAATACCATTTGACTCGCGAATAGGCGTTCACACAATTCTATGTATATATATATATAGCGCGGCGGGAAAAAACCCAAATTTTCGATTAAAATTTTCGCTGTAACTTTTTTATTAAGCGACAAATCGAAAATCTAACGATAACTACCATGAGGCCTTGCGAAGAGCTTCAAGATGAGCCATAAAACGTCTCTCTATCACTTACGGTTGGTGAGAAATTTTCGACCAAACCGGTGGGAAAAAAAACCCAATGCGGGAAAAAAACCCATGGGCGGGAAAAAAAACCCAGCCGAATTTTTTGCTGCAAGCATGCCAGAACGGTTTTGACTATACCATTCGAAAGAGCGGGTCATTTTTAGTACATCTGAATCATAAAATATCAATATTTTTGCAAAAAATCATGTAAAATTGACTTTTCAAAATTTCGTATGTTTAACACGTAAACATAGGCAAATTTTGGAAATTTTTGAAATTTGCTTAATTTCTGCAGTTTAAGCATCCTATCACATAGAAAACGTGTTTTTATTGCATTTAAAGTCAAACCCGACCTATTTTAGTGAAAAATTAGCGGTTTTTGGCGAAATTTGAAAATTTGGCTTGAAATGACACCATCTCAGATTTTGGCCACCTGGACCTCACATAGAAGGTCGAACCTAGGTAAAATCTATACCAAATTAATTAGGAGGCTCTACTGAGCTAAGAAATGCATGAATTTTTCCTTTGCTGCTAATGGTTAGTAAAAAATTTCATTTTGAAATTTGGGTTTTTTCCCCGCCGAGTCTAGGTCACCCCCAGGTCGCACCACAGGTATTAGAGCCAAATGGCATACACCATCGTGAAGTTCGAGATATGTCCTCTGTGAAACTATAATCCGTTTTGGGCTAAGTCTTTCCAGTAGTTCAGGGTGACCCCCCCAAGTTGACCCTGCCTGACCCCCATGTTGGGACCAAAAATTCCAAAATTTTCAAAGTCCCAAAAATTTTGCTGAGAGGCAGGGGGAACTACAGTAATACACCCTCTAGGGTAGTTTTGGACGCTCTTTAAGATAGGCTATTAAAATCCGATCTAGCTCATATGGGTGACTCACACTGGCGATGAATTTTTTTTCCCGCATATCGGATTGGGTTTTTTTCCCGCCGCGCTATACGTACTTGGCATAAAATCATAGGTGTAATTGGGGGGGGGGGGGTAACCCGCCCAAAGCAATTTTTCCAAACCCCCCCCCAGAAATTTTTGGGGGCCCCCGCCCCCCCTCCCATCAGAGAGGGGGGGGGTAGTCGCGCCGACGGCTCGAAAATTGGCCAAACTTTGGGCATTTTTAGGGTAAATTTTGCAAAATTTTTCAAACAAGTCCAAATTTTTGCTTAACGTGTTTATTATCGCGAGAAATACACGTTTATAACGGTTTTATGGACTTCTAAACTCAATATTGACCTTATTCTGGACTCAGAAACGTGTTGGCAATCAAGTTTTCGAGTTTAAAAACACTGGCTAAAGTCAAAGTTACTTAATGCTTTCATGTTTTTCGGCATTAGCAATTTTTGGCGATTAGCAATTAGCAATGCTATTTTTGGCATAAAAATTGAAAATTTTTTTGGGGGGAGGTGGTTTGGGGGGGGGGGGCATAGGTGTACCACCTGTTTGGGTTGGGGGGGGGAGTAGAAGGTCCAAATTTGGCTCGGGGGACCCCACCAAAATCCGAAATTTGGGGGAGGGGGACCCCCCTAAACTGTACCCAAGTTTTTTTAGCTAAAAATGCTCCTTTTTCGATGTACACTACATTAAACATACTCAAAAGCTTCTGTCAATAGTTTTTGTATGCGAAAATATGGCCTGAAAATTGACAAATTTGTGCTAAAATATGCCTAAATTAGCCCAGATTGTGGTTTATAATTGCGTATATTACCTTTTAATTGCTATAAATAACCATCTTTACCTCTTTATATGCGATTTACAGCCATTTCTTCGAATTTTTTCAAAAATTTTCAGAAATTGCAAAAAAATTTTCAAAAATTTAGCATTTTTTACCTGGTTTGGACCCAATTTTAGGGGGGGGGGGGGGGGGGGGGGGGGGGGGCGGGGGGGGGGGGGGACCCAGGGGGGGGGGGGGAAGAGGGGGAGGGGACCCCCCACCACAAAACCCAAATCCCCGTTACACCTATGCATAAAATACTGATTATATACATTTACTGATGGTTTATCAGTAAATCAGTATTCAGCAATCAGTTGCAATGCAACTGAAAAAATGTTACTGATTACTGATGGCATACGTAGTTTCCCTGGAACTGTGGGTCTGGGGGGGGGGTAAATCTTGGAAGGTTGGTGGTCGACCCAAGAAATGTGATGTGGGGTACCCCCCCCACAGGTGGACAAGGGGGGGGGGGGAAAGGGGGGGGGAAATTCCCCCCCCCCCCGCGGCGAAGTCGCCCACAAGGGGTCGCGAAATTGCTCCCACAAGGGGTAAGAAAATTGGCCACAAGGGGTAAGAAAATTGCCCAAAAAATAGGTTTTACGACTAAAATTTCCAAAAATTTTCCGGCTTCGCCGGAATTTTTCACTTAAAATTACTGTTTTAGCTAAAACACGTTCAAAAAACGTGATTTAGCGTTAAAAATAGCTGTTTTTTGCTAAAAAAAGGCTAAAATAGCTTAAAAATCGCTTTCAAAAGTACCCCTAAGAAAAATTGCTCTCACAAGGGGTACCCAAATTTGCTTCCACAAGGGTCAGTGAAATTTGACCTCCCGTTCAGGTATGACCCCCCCCCAAACCTCCCCCATAATATTTTCTATTTTTATGCCAAAAATCGCATTTTCAGCCATTGCTAATGCCGAAAAACACGAAATCATTAAGTAATTTTAACATTAGACGGTGTTTTTAAACTCGAAAACTTGATTTCCCACATGTTTCCGAGTCCAGAATAAGGTCAATATTGTCTAGAAGTCCATAAAACCGTTATAAATGTGTATTTATCGCGATAATAAACACTTTAAGCCAAAACGTTGGACTTTCTTGGAAAATGTTGCAAAATTTACCCAAAAATACCCAGTTTTTGGCCAATTTTCGCGCCGTCGGCGCGACTACCCCCTCCCCCAAATTTCTGGGGGGGGGGGGGTTACCCCCACCCCCAATTATATACACCTATGCATTAGACATTGTTTTTAAAGTAGGGGGGGGGGGGAGGGTAAAAAAATATTGAAGGAAACTAAGCTAAGACTGATGGTTCTGATAACAGATTACAGGGATAACTGATTACAGCTGTGAGCTGGGAGCAATGTCTGTCAACCTGTCGGAAAGAACGAAAGAAAGAAAGAAAGAAAGAAAGAAAGAAGAAAGAAGAAAAAAAAAAAAAGATTTACTCCAGAAATTAACAAGACGGAACGTACAACGATTATACAGTTTATATTGATTATTAAATTTCATAGTACGTAAAATGACGCAAATAGAAACAATAACATAATTCATGTGTATACCCGAAGAAAAGTCGTCAATAATATTTTATTTTCTCTTAAGGTGGTGATTCCTTTTAGAGACATCAACTTTGAACCGCTATTACTCATTCATTCCTTGGAGTTAAGAAGCCATTTTATATCAAAATGTAGCTTAACATTTTCTCTTTCTGACGAATACAGTAAAACAAACTTTAGCTCTTTGAAATTATTTTACTGCATTTTTGAAGTAATTTAATTTTCCAGATTTTTTGCAGAATAAAGTAAATTTTTTCGTGAATCGCCGTCCACATCATTCGATTCTACTATCAAATAGCTGGGGACCCTTTTTTAATTATTATGAAACCGCTCTTCGTTATAAAGAATTTAATTAAAATGTATGCGCAACCTGGATTTTGTCTACTTTTCCCAACTTTAGCAAGCGGCAACTTTAGCTAGAAAGCAGCAATCGGGGCAACTAAAAAAGGGTCCCTGGGTATTTTTGTGTAAAACACGTCTAGTAAGTGGCAACCTACTAGCTTGTATAGTAAATGCTCCGCAATCGCTGGAAAAATTTGGTCATGTTATTGCAAAAACTACATTTTTTATGATAGCAGCTCACGGGATAGGAGTTGGAAGATTATCATGCCTCGGATAATCGGCCTCGACGCGACCTTCAAATCGACGCCCTTACTTTAATTCTACGGCTTGCGTAGCTCAAGAAATCGTGGATTATTTGATTTCTGCAAAAATGACAAGTTTTCAACGCCAAAATAAGAAACTCGGCTATATCTCACACTAGAGAAGAGCTAGAAAGTTGCTTCCAAAAGCAAAAATGTAGAGCTCAACAAGATCTTTCAAATGAGTATAGTCATAACTATGCAGTTGCTGCTCAACTGTCAGAAATTGGAGAAAACCGTTCTGAACGGAAATCTTGAAATTTTGAAGCGGGATTGCGCGGAGGGTGTTAGAACACCAAATGAATTGATTTTGGAAAGTTTCATCAAATTTCATCTTGGTTTGAGCCGTCAACCAACAATATGTGCCCAAAAGGAATCACCACCTTAAGGTATTTTTGACTCATACGACTTTAATCCTTTACGTAAATAGCTAAAACTTGCTAAATAACCTATTTCCGTGCTGTTTAACATTCTTGGACCAGTCCCGGATTTTTAGGCCAAAAGATGAGAAAGTTTTGGTTTTTGGCCTTATGCTTCCAGTAGGTAGAGCAAACACGGGATTGGTTGTTATGGCTGGAAAGAGGACACAAAAATGAACATTTTTGCTTTTACAACCTTTGAGCTATCTCAAGTGGTTAAGTCAGTATAAGCAAAAAACCATTTTGAGGGTCAAAAAATGGCCATTTTCGAGGAAATCAGTTTTTTCACAATTACTGCCAAACCTTGCGAACAATTTTCGTCCATTTTTACTCAATTGATACAGCGTCCAAATGCATATTATATGATTCCCTATTAGCCGGGCTTTATTGCTTTCAGCTAGAGATTTGGCCGGAAAACCATTTTGGCAAAACTGCGGTTATTTTGTTTGAACATCGATTTCTCAAAACCTACTCGACAGATTCTGTAGATTTTCGGGAAAATCAAAATTCGTACTATTGCAGAGGGACATTTTTCTAGGTTTTGGCTAAAACTTTCACAGTTTCGAGAAAATTTAGTGCAAAATTTAAAAATTTAGTGCTTCCGTGCATTTTGCGAATTTTCTCAACCGTTGAGCGATACTGAGCAAAACCCCAAAAAACGTCCCTCGACCCGTATGTCCTCTCTATGATAGCGCAAAAAGGAATTTTGTCTGGTTCCGCAGTTTTGAAAAATCAATGTTCAAAAATTTTTGGTCTATATTTAGCCGTTATGTCAGAAAATGTTTGCTAATTTTTTAATAATTTTGCGAGTTTCGTAAGCTCATGTAAATGTCCTAATTATAAGCTTTAGAACGATGTATAAAGCTCTTTCTAACTAGCAAAATTGCGAAAGTTATAGCGTTTTAAAAAATCACCACAAAACCACTGCACAAAAGGATACCGCCACCTTAAGCCAAAATTAAAGAAAAATTTTTCAAAAAACGACCATTTTTTAGCAAAATTTAGCTAACTTTTTGGCCCCAAAAAGTGCTGTGGGGGTTAAGCGTAAAGTGATTAACGTGGTAAAAGTGGTAAAAGTTTAGGCGTTTTCATTCTTTTTTAAACCGATTTTAAGGTGCTGGTTTCCTTTCGGGTATTTTTAGTCATACAACTTTAATTCTTTTACGTAAATAGCTAAAACTTGCTAATAACCTATTTCCGTGCTCTTTAACATTCTGGGACCAGTCTCGTATTTTTAGGCCAAAACATAAGAAAGTTTTGGTTTTTGACCTTAGGCTCCCAAGGTATACAAGACAGGAGATTGATTGTTATGGCTGGAAAGAGGACAGGAAAATGAACATTTTTGCTTTCACAACCTTTGAGCTATCTCCAGTGGTTAAGTCAGTATAAGCAAAAAACTGTTTTTGGGGTCAAAAAATGGCCATTTTCGAGGAAATCAATTTTTTCAAAATTACTGCCACACGTTAAGGACAAACTTGGCTTATTTATACCAAGAGTACATAACATATAAGAGTGTGACAGCAGGCAAGCTCTCTGTTATCAGCTGTAGGTACATGCTATGTTCGCTAACGGCTGACCCCCCCACAAATGTGTATGTGCTCTTCAAAGAAATTCGCACGCTATCTTTATGTGTTAAAGCTCGAAAACACAACTACTCAGTTGGTTCAATGTGCGTCTGCTTCGAACATTAACACGTAAAGATAGCGTGCGAATTTCTTTGAAGAGCACATACACGTTTGTGGGGGGTCAGCCGTTAGCGAACATAGCATGTACCATGTACCTACAGCTGATAACAGCGAGCTTGCCTGCTGTCACACTCTTATGTATTATGTACTCTTGTTTATACTCAATCTATGCAGCGTCCAAATGCCCATTTTATGAATGCCTACTAACCGGAATTTATTGCTTTAAGCTAGAGATTTGGCCAAAAAACGATTTTGGCAAAATTGCGATTATTTTGTTTCGAACATCGATTTCTCAAAAACTACTCGACGGATTCCGGAGATTTTTGGCAGAATTGAAATTCGTACCTCTGCGGAGGGACTTTTTTCTTGGTTTGGACTAAAACTTATCGAGTAGTGAGAAAACTCAATGCGAAGTTGTGAAATTTCGTGTTACCATGCATTTGGACAATTTTCTCGAACGTTAAGACCTGCTGAGCCAAATCCAGGAAAACGTCCCTCGGCCCATATGTCCTTCATATAGTGGCACAAGAAAGAACTTTTGGCCGACTCTTCAGTTTCGGGAAATCGATGTTCAAAAATGGCCTATATTCTTCCTGTTAGATGTCAGCATGTCAGATAATTTCTGCTATTCTTTTGCTAATTTAGTCAGTTTCGTAGAACCATGTGAATGTTCAGATAATAAGCTTTAAAACGATGTATAAGGCTCTTTCCAACTCCCAAAATTGCGAAAGTTACAGCGTTTCGACAAATCACCACAAAAGCACTGCACAAAAGGATACCAGCACCTTAAACCTTCTTTAAATTCAGTAACAGTTTTGGCCATTACTACAAACTCGGGGAGTGAATTCCAAGGATCGATAATTCGGATAGCAAAAGAGAACTTCCTAATATCTGTAGAAAATTTTGGTTTTGCAAGTATCAATAAGTGGCCTCGTGTATTGTGTGTACTTACTACCAGGGAGAACATAGATGTAAAAGGTGAAGATACCAACCCATATACAATTTATAAACCAATACCAGATCAGCAACTAATCTAACATACTCAAGAGTATCCAGGCGCAACAAAACACATTTTCGAGCGTACGACATGTCATTTAGGTTTCTGAATGAATTGCAAAATCTCTTTTGAGCTTTCTCCAAGCTTTCTATATCCCTTACAAGCCAAGGGTTCCAGGTTTCAGAAGCATAACACAAAATAGGTAACACATACGATCGATATTACTTAATTCTAACCTAAACAGCATCAGACACAAAATTATGAATAATCAATGACAGCACAGACATAGCTTTATTTGCAATGCGATTTATATGCGTAGCAAATTTTAGATTAGAATTCATCCACACACCCAGGTCGGAGCATTCATCAGCTTGGTTTAGAGTATTTTGCCCGAAAGTGTACTGTTCTTTTGTATTAGCTCTTCCAAAATACATAACAAGAGATTTTTGCCAAGATACGACTAGTTGCCATTCACTAATCCAGTCAAAAAAGAGCTGCAGAGATGAATTTAAAACCAAATGCCTATCACGAAAATCGCAAAGACCTTCATATCATCAGCATAGGCCACACAGTTATCATCAGCTAACAAATGCAGCACTTCATTAATATAAATGAGAAATAAGGTAGGTCCACAGAAGGATCCCTGCGGAACCTCACTGACGACCGAAGCCCAATTCGAAAATGATTCATTTAGTTTTACTCTCTGTCTTCTTCCAGTTACAAAAGCGTTAAGAACTTGTAAAAGTTTCCTGCTTATCCCATATGTCTGTAGACGGAATTTGAGTTTTGGAAGCGAAAGTGAATTGAAAGCTTTTTCAAGTCAATATATGCCACATCTGTACACAGTTTATGATCAAAAGCATTAGACTAATTTTCAAGACAATATAAAAGATTAGTTACAGTAGATTTACCTACAAAAGCCATGCTGATTTGGAGCAAAAACATTATTATCGGAAAAATACCTAATCAATGTCTTATTTAAAATAAAATCAAGAGGATGAGCCGCTCCACAGGTTAAAGAAACGTCCCTGTAGCTATCCGCGAGCTTTCTCGAACCCTTAACCACATTTGCATTCCTCCAATCTTGTGGAACTATTCCAAAGTTATAACAAAAATCAGTTATAAACCAAATAGGAAAAGACAGCTCAGCAGCAAATTTCCTGTAAAAAATATAGGGAATATCATCTGGACCTCTAACCAAAGTTGGTTTTATCTATTATTATTATTATGATTATTTAAAATCTCAAACACATCAAGAACATCAAAAACAGTAGCGGATGAGGCATTGGTTTCATGTCTAGTGTGTGGAACTTGACCATTATCATACGTATAAACTGAAGAAAAGAATTCATTTAGCACATTACATTTTTCTGTGTCAGTTTTTGCTTTGATTCCCTTCTGGTTAAGTAAGACAGGAATTTCATGTTTGACCTTAAGTTTGGAGTTAGCATACTTGAAAAAGCGTTTTGAATTTGGTTGGTTTGCTAAACCCAGTTCATAGTTTTCTAAGAAAAACTTAAGTTGCACATTAAATAAGTTATTTAAAGCTACATATTGTCGCTCTGAGTTATAATCCATTTGTCGTATCCAAGTTTTGAAAGCGGATTGCTTTAAATTAAACAAGCGTTTCAGTTGAGGTGGCCACATTAGTCTGTTAACACGACATCTTTCTATAGGCACATACAAATCGATAACCGTATGAATAACACATTTAAAAGTATTCCAAAAACATTCTACCGGACAACCAGTACCATCAAAATTCTGCCAAAATAAGGTAGGCCAGTCAATATTGCTCAGTTCTCTACTTATACCAAGCACATCCATGGCGAAAAAGTTACGAAACTCTTTAACATCATCTTTCACTTGAACTTTAACTTCAAATTTTAAAGACGCATTATCTGATTTTCCTAATGGGCAACTAACGTTGACTGAGCTAATTAAACTAGCATCAGACGTTATTATGAGGTCTAGAGTATTTGGTGGATTACACTTACTTCTTTCACTTACTATTTTTATTTATTTTCTTGTGTTTCTTTGCGTTCTCTTTTCTTTCTTAAAGTGTCATTTCATCTGTCTTTTAGTTATTCAAATATTTTTCTGGATATGCTGCGTAACCTTCTCTTTAGCTATACTACCTTCACTGATGGATCTACTGATTTATACCTGAATTCAGGCGGAGTTTTACTGCTCCAAATTTTCTGCGATTTAGTCCGACAGCGTCTTTGAGTTGTGTTGGAGCACGAGGCTCAGTTGACTATGAACAATAATCAAATTTACGGCAGTGACATTACTATCGCTTGTCGGGCATCCTGGCCCTGAACGAGACTAAATCTTATTTTCTTTGTAGTGACTGCAATTGTTTGTCGGGCATCATGGCCCCGCATGAGGTTAAGTCCTATTTGCTTTGTGCTCGTATTGTAGTTTGCAGTTATTCAGTTATCATCTTTATTTCATTAAGGTAAATTTATGTTTGGGTCTTAGTTAATTACAATGTTCAGTTAGTGCCGTGTACGATTATTGTTGGCTGCTTGGTTTGCTTATATAATTATGGTAATGTTTTGTGGGGAACCAAGCCTCTACTCTGTTTTATATAAAGTGGAGTGATGAAGCAAAAGATTTCAGCACTTAAAATATGTAGATGCATGAGCCGTTTACGTTTTCGTATTTATGTTGGCGCTTGTTATTTGTTCCTCCCTTATGATGTGGATGCACGTGCACGTGGCTTTTGTTCCTCTACTGATGACTGGATAGTCACGCTAGTTGCGTGCTTGCTATGATGATTGATTTTGGAATAAAATGTTGATTGAGATTTCAGCACTTAAAATATGTAGATGCATGAGCCGTTTACGTTTTCGTATTTATGTTGGCGCTTGTTATTTGTTCCTCCCTTATGATGTGGATGCACGTGCACGTGGCTTTTGTTCCTCTACTGATGACTGGATAGTCACGCTAGTTGCGTGCTTGCTATGATGATTGATTTTGGAATAAAATGTTGATTGAGCTTTATAATTAAGGCTTAGTTTTGCACATTACACGTTGACTATAAAAACACTTTGCTAAATCCGAGTTTGTGTCGTGACGATCTTAAATTTCAAGATTCCGAGCCTTTTCGGATAGAATTTATGCAAATTAACCTTATACCAATGTCATTTTAAAACTACGTCTATCAGCGTTTAGGTTGACCTGCTCTTGCTTAATACCGAACTCTGAAAAGGTTTTCTTCCTGTTCGCTTTTGCTTCAGAGCTCACTGTAGTCCGAGGTAAGCACTTATTTTTGTTTAATGAAAAATCCATTCAAATCGATGTTTTGCTATGTCTTCGCATGGGATTCCTGCTAGTTTTAATTATATACATACGCCGATATTTTTTCTTGCTAACTTCAGTTTTCTTTGGAACCGTTGTAACGTTCATTTGGCTCGTGAATGGTTTATAAAACTAGGAAATAATTGCTCAATTGTTAAATAGTTTGACTTCAATATAAGTGAAACAATTAGCATCTTAATTCTTGAATCTTTTCTGGCTGGCTTGTGGATAAGATCCTACAATTTTTTCAGACTTGTGAAACTCTAACAAATAAAATTCTGATCTCTGAAGCAGTGAAAACTAATTTGCTGTCTAATAGTAATCTGACTAGCGAAGACAAACCCTACAGCAGTCCCTATGTGTTTCGCCCGTGAATGAAGTATTTAAGGTTACCAGGAATCCGTTGTCCTTTAAGTTTTTAAAAGACTGGAAAAACAGACGGTGCCAACTTTCTGACCCACACGTAACCTCTATGATCATAAGAAACGAGGTTCCACTGCAATGATTTTGATTCTGTCGAAATTCCTTAAATTCGTCTTGGGTGCGTTTGCTCGCTGCTTTGAGAAGAATATTAAAGCAACCTAGTTTGGTCTAAAGATGAAAAGAACAACACAAGAAAAGCTGGGTCAAACCCTGCCACATTGCTACTACGGACGTTGCAGACTTATCAACCGAGTTGCCATTTCTCGGCCTCACCGAAGGACGAAAAAGAAAACTAGAAAGCTAGAAAGCAGGCTTTCTGATCCTTCTGTTACCGGGGGCTTTCAGAATGTAATGGAAAACATTAATTGTACAAATTTTGAAATGTTTTCCGTTAATGATAATATTAAAAGTTTTCAACAGTTTCCTGATTTTGTTGTATTGAATTTACTGTCAAAAATCTAAGATGCTAATTTTTCACTTATTGAATTCTATCTATTTTACAATTGAGTAATTATCTGTATCTCCTAGTTTTATAAACAATTCACAAGCCAAATGAACGTTACAACCGTTCCTAAGAAAACTGAATCTTGCAAGAAAAAATTGTTGCGTATGAGTATTACTATTAAAACACGCAATAATCCCATGCGAAAACCTACCAAAAATTTGAATTGATTTTTCAAAAAATAAAAAATAGCAAAATTTGAGGCGCAATCAGCAAACTGGGGGCGGGGTGGAGCGCTCCTATCAACCGTCCTTCCTTTTGTTTGGTGTTTGTACAGAGTCGGCTCCGGGCCCAAGTCTAAAGACTAACTCTTCACACTCGTCCCGCACTCTTCACGAGTAGAATATGTCTGAATGTTGCAGTTATGGGTTATTTTAATTTGCCAGTTATCCACAATCATTAAATATGCATGAATGAGTGACATTAAACGAAAAATTTCATTTTCTGATAAATTTCGATTTTCGGCGGAGCAGATACAGCTCGCTGTCCGCTCACCGAAAGTAATCTGGTTCAAGCTTAAAAATTTTAAAAAATTTGATTTTTTAATTTCTCCAGTTTTTAGTGTGGATTGTGTCCACTCATATTAATAATGTTAAAAAAATTCGAAAACTACAAAAAAATTGAAAAACTCGTTGTCACCATTTTTCGTCAAATATCGAATTTTGGTCGAAATAAAAATTTTTTCATACACGATTAAAAGTTTTATCAGCGTGATTAGGAACACTAGTAAGGTCATCAAGCGATATTTCAGGTTATTGGGATTATTTGCTATAAAGTTAGCTTTTAAAATACGGTAAACGATACCACCACCTTAAGGAAGCATTTTCCTCTTTGAGCACCACAACCTTCCGCGGAGGATCTTGCAAGCTTTCTAGTTTTCTTTTTCCTCCTACGGTGAGGCCGAGAAATGGCAACTTGGTTGATAAGTCTGCAACGTCCGTAGTAGCAATGTGGCAGGGTTTGACCCAGCTTTTCTTGTGCTGTTCTTTTCATCTTTAGACCAAACTAGGTTGCTTTAATATTCTTCTCAAAGCAGGGAGCAAACGCACCCAAGTCGAATTTAAGGAATTTCGACAGAATCAAAATCATTGCAGTGGAACCTCGTTTCTTATGATCATAGAGGTTACGTGTGGGTCAGAAAGTTGGCACCGTCTGCCTTTCCAGTCTTTTAAGAACTTAAAGGACAACGGATTCCTGGTAACCTTAAATACTTCATTCACGGGCGAAACACATAGGGACTGCTGTAGGGTTTGTCTTCGCTAGTCAGATTACTATTAGACAGCAAATTAGTTTTCAATGCTTCAGAGGTCAGAATTTTATTTGTTAGAATTTGACAAGTCTGAAAAAATTGTAGGATCTTATACATAAGCCAGCCAGAAAAAATTCAAGAATTAAGATTCTAATTTTTTCACTTATATTGAAGTCAAACTATTTAACAATTGTGCAATTATTTCCTAGTTTTATAAACCACTTATATCGAAGTCAAACTATTTAACAGTTGTGTAATTATTTCCTATAGTCTAGCAAACTTTAACTGGGCCAAAAGAGTCAATTTTGTGGAGGGTTTATTATTCAAGCTAAGTATGACAATGTATATATTTTGTGAAAGCTCAGAAATCAGAGATTTCAAAAAATTGTAAAAATTTTAAAATTTTAGAATTTCAAATTTCAGAAATTTTAGGAACTATAGAAAAAAAACAAACGAAAAGTAGTAGAGTTTGGTAGGTCTCGTTCATGAGAACGCGAATATGTATCAATTATGCGGATTTGGGGCGACATGTGGTTCCAGCGGGCCCATATCCCGAAAAATAGAAGTTGCTCCAATCGCTACAAACTTGGGCTCTTTTGAAAGCTCTCATCACGCTGAGTGAAAGTTATAATTGGGTCATCACTCAAAAATGCTGTCTGCGAAAGTTATTCCTCTTTAAACACCAAAAATAGGTAGTTTTAACACTTTTCGAGGGTTTAATCCAGGCTTGCGAAAGCTGTGAGCTGAATCAAGCCAAGCCAGTGCGCTACATTTTGCGTCTAATCATTATACACAACTACGTAAAAATTGCAGCTTTGGATCTTCATGCATGCGTAAAATAAGCTAATTTAAACAAACTTCAAAGGAACCGACACGGCGGCTTCTTTGAAGTTTGTTTAGATCCAAAGCAGCAATTTTTACGTAGTTGTGTATAATGATGAGACGCAAAATGTAGCGCACTGGCTTGACTTGATTCAGCTCACAGCTTTCGCTAGCCTGGATTAAACCCTCCAAAAGTGTCCAAACAGCCCATTTTTGGGGTTTAAAGAGGGATAACTTTTACAGACAGCATTTTTGAGTGATGACCCTATTATAACTTTCACTCAGCATGATGAGAGCTTTCAAGTAAGCCCAAGTTTGTAGCGATTGGAGCAACTTCTATTTTTCGGGATATGGGCTCGCTGGAACCACATGCCGCCCCAAACCCGCATAATTGATACATATTCGCGTTCTCCTGAACGAGACCTTTCATTTGATACCAAACTCGACTACTTTTCATTTATTTTTTCTTTTCCTACAGTTTCTAAAATTTCTGAAATTTGAAATTCTAAAATTTTAGAATTTTTTAAAATTTTTGAAATCTCTGATTTCTGAGCTTTCAGAAAATATATACATTGTCATACTTAACTTGAATAATAAACTCTCCACAAAATTTACTCTTTTGGTCCAGTTTAAGTTTGCTAGACTATAGTTTTATAAACCATTCACGAGCCAAATGTACGTAACAACGATTCCAAAGAAAACTGAAGTTAGCAAGAAAAATGTCAGCGTATGCATATAATTAAAACTAGCAGGAATCCCATGCGAAGACATAGCAAAACATCGATTTGAATGGATTTTTTATTAAACAAAAATAAGTGCTTACCTCGGACTACAGTGAGCTCTGAAGCAAAAGCGAACAGGAAGAAAACCATTTTTTCAGAGTTCGCTATTAAGCAAGAGCAGGTCAACCTAAACGCTGATAGACGTAGTTTTAAAATGACACTGGTATAAGGTTAATTTGAATAAATTCTATCCGAAAAGGCTCGGAATCTTGAAATTTAAGATCGTCACGACACAAACTCGGACTTAGCAAAGTGTTTTTGTAGTCAACGTGTAATGTGCAAAACTAAGCCTTAATTACAAAGCTCAATCAACATTTTATTCCAAAATCAATTTCATAGCAAGCACGCAACTAGCGTGACTATCCAGTCATCAGTAGAGGAACAAAAGCCACGTGCATCCACATCATAAGTGGAGTAACAAATAACAAGCGCCAACATAAATACGAAAACGTAAACGGCTCATCCATCTACATATTTTAAGTGCTGAAATCTTTTGCTTCATTACTCCACTTTATGTAAAACAGAGTAGAGGCCTGGTTCCCCACAAAACATTACCATAATTATATAAGCAAACCAAGCAGCCAACAATAATCGTACACGGTACTAACTGAACCGTGAAATTAACTAAGACCCAAACATAAATTTACCTTAATGAAATAAAGATGATAACTGAATAACTGCAAACTACAATACGAACACAAAGCAAATAGGACTCAATCACATGCGGGGCCATGATGCCCGACAAACAATTGCAGTCACTACAAAGAAAATAGGATTTAGTCTCGTTCAGGGCCAGGATGCCCGACAAGCGATAGTAATGTCACTGCGGTAAATTTGATTATTGTTCATAGTCAACTGAGCCTGGTGCTCCAACACAACTCAAAGATGCTGTCGGACTAAATCGCAGAAGATTTGGAGCAGTAAAACTCCGCCTGAATTCAGGTATAAATCAGTGGATCCATCAGTGAAGTTAGTATAGCTAAAGAGAAAGTTACGCAGCACAGCCAGAAAAAGATTTCAATAACTGAAAGACAGATGAAATGACACTTAAAGAAAGAAAAGAGAAAGCAAAGAAATACAAGAAAACAAATAAAAATAGTAAGTGAAAGAAGCTTTCTCTCATACATCTTTAGGTCTTTTGCGTGCACCTTCCTTCACGACCATTTTAGGTAAGCACAATATATGAAACTGGTGACACTTGGCGAACTACACGGTACCCCGTACGCTATTTCGACAGGCCTGTGGTTCTATCCCAGCGTCGTAGTACTATTATAATCAGCAGAAAAGGAAGGCTGCTTGCTCCTTGTCTTTCCGATTATAATAAAGCTTTTGCTTACGCCGAGCTTAATACATTGCTGTAAGTTTTAACATCGTGACGAATCGTTTTAGCCCTTCCTAAAAATTACGCATATAAGTTACCGCAAGCTGGTGATAATACGCCTGCTTCTGCACGAACATATCAGTGAGGAGAACAGGTTCTTTCCCGAACAAAAGGTGGTAAGGAGTAAATCAAGACGGAAGCTGTATGCTAGTTCTGCAAGCAAACATAGCGACTAATGCAAAAGTTTGTCGCAACGTTTGGTCTTCGCCTTGCCCGAAAAATCTTAAGGTGGTAGTACCACTACCGGGATTTTCTACGTAATTTTTCCTTGGATGAAGCAATCTTGACAAAACTTTGGGTAAAGCAAAACTGGTTGGCAAACTATCTTTGCGCAAAATCTTGGTGTCAGAGAGTGCATAATTGGCTAGCTACCATCGTGGCTTTGCGCATGCGCAAATAGTCAAAATTTTATTTAAGTTTCGTATATTAAATTTTACTAAACTACGTGAAAGAGCGCAAAAAGCGCTTTAAAATGATGTGCATATCTCTTCAGTACGTGGTTTCTATCAAAAGTTATAACCGGTTGAAGCTGAATAGCTGATATATAGCTGATATAGCTGAATTACGTTGACCGTTTGCACACATAATGTAAAGTAAAAACAGTATATCCGAAAATTAAATCTATTAGGTTTTAGCGGTTCCTTTTGAGTTATTTATGTGCATTATTTAATAGAAAGCACTTTGCAGCTGCTTGAAAGCATAGGAAATTTCGAAAACCAAAGCAAACAATGAAAAATTACAGAATTTTTGTTTTTGATTTTCTCGTCACTCCTTCAGTCAAAATGGACCAAATTTTGCAAATATGTTTTGCATCAGCATACGCTCAGGTCGTTTTCTTGGTTTTTGGAAAAACGCAATATTAAGCAAGATATAAATTTTACCAATTTTCAAAACACGCTGAAAAACGGAAAACTCACTTTTACGAAAAACTAAAAAAACGGCCTGAGCGTATATGCAAACTAACCATATACTCAAAATCTCAAATGATTTCATAAAGGATTGAAGGAGATATTTAAATATAAAGCTTTTAATACATTCCCTATTGTGTAGACAGCAAGCCAGTCCCCGCAGCGTCGTAGATCAGCTCATCTGATTCAAAACATGATAAAGAACAAATTTGTCAAATTTCAAGCCGATTCATTAAGTATTTAGTTCACAGCATCTGTTCGTTCAAAGCCCACCCCGATAGTGGTACTACCACCTATGGTCTTCAAAATCGCATAAACCGCTCCACTAGAGTTTCTATCTTCAGAACCTAGCATCGACAAAGCAAGTTTGAGCCTAGATACAAAAGCTTTTCCATTATCAAAGAAAATTACTGAAGGACATCCATGTCAAGAAACGAATTGTTCCGCCAGTGTAGTATAGGCAGTAACGGAAGACGCTACTACCTATCCTCCAACTCCTTTTCATGAAGCATTTTGTAAATTGTCGACCAAAATCTTCAAAATCCCTGCCGAAAACCATTTAAAAACGGTTAATATTGTTGTTGGTGGATTTACTGGAGCGTCTGGTATTAATGTGCAGTATTGTTGGTTGCAAAAATACGTATTTCATTGTGTAGCGCTATGTTTATATTTAAACTTTCGTGAAAAATTCATACTCTTTCAATAACCGTAAAGATAACATTACATGAAAACTGTTTTATGGTTGGCTTGTCGGAGATCGAGCACGAAAATCAAATTATATCAGTCCCTATTTCGCAATGCACTTTCATTCTCAATAATTATTAGTCACACCACCTTCAGTTGAGTGATTTCCTTCGTTTTGGGACCCAAAGTCTTGCTCATCGGGGTTCGCCCAACTTTTTCTAATCTCTTTGTGGTTCTAACTCCCCTCTATTTTCTAATCCTTTTCTTACTCAACTCACACCCCCTCTCCATCCAGTGCTCAATTTCCACCTTACACCTTCCATATTTTCCCCATTTCTCCCCTATTTATGTGTTTTGTCTCCCCTCCCCCAATTATCTTATTGGTAGCCAGTAAGTTATTCAACTATCTTGTTATACTTTTATTTGTTCGTCTTTTATTAATTTCAATTTCTAATAAATCAGCAGTTGTCAAGTTCTTCGTTTAGTTCAATTAATTGTCGAGCTAACTAAGAACGTTTAGGTAAACGCTCTGGGGTTAGCCTAGAGTATGTCTTAGCGTGTTATTGGTCCAAACTCCCCCCTCCATTAGGAGCCAGACTGTCCGGCGTCCCCAAAATTCATCCCCCCCACTCCCTTGGCGAGGCTCGTCCGGGTACGATAATCAATCGTGTACCCCTCTAGTACCTATCACTCAACTACCAACTGTTTGAAGTTTCCGACATCAGATAACAAAACTCAGTTTCACTCATTTGCCTACAGTGCAAAACTCAAAATCACTCATTTACCTACAAATTAATCCTCCAAAACTAAGAATCCCTCTTTTACCTACAAATGACCTCAATAAAATTAAGTGTCTACATTTGCCTACAAAAGAATTTTTACAGTAAAGCTACAGTAGGTTGAAGTAAGAAATTTTACACATTCGACAAAATAATCATTACAACACACATAGGCATATAATGATTTATTTTATGCACCTGTGCAAACACGGAATAAAGTTTTCAACAATAGTAAAGGCCCATCCTAACATTTTTGAATTAGTGTCCCTTTTGAAGCGAGAACAAAAGGTCAACAAAAATGTGATGGAGATGCTTCTAGCCGGAGGCCAACCTACCCAGCAGCGTCTGCGTTACCGCAGAATCAATGATCAGCTCCATCGATACAAGCTGCAATTGGAAAATGGAACCAGAAATTTGGAAAATTATATGGATTGTATTGGACACTTGCTTAAATTTCATGATTAAAATATTAAATTGCTATGATCAGTGTATGATTTTATTGGTTATGTTTGTTTGCTTCACATCTATTTGCTTGTTTAATTGTTTGATTGTCTGTTTTGAGTAGCGTATAACATTTGTTGTAAGTATTCTGTTAAGTTTGTAATGGAAAATTTTGTAAATCTTTGTAAATCTGTAAATCCTGTTAAAAATCGCTTGCTCTGAAATGTGGACATTAAAGGAAATTACGGTATTGTAGGCAAATGAGTGATTCTTAGTTTTGAAAAATTAATTTGTAGGTAGAAGAGGGATTCTTAGTTTTGGAGGATTAATTTGTAGGCAAATGAGTGACTCAGAGTTTTGACTAATAAACGTATGTAGGAGAGGGATTTTGAGTTTTGAAAGGGTGTAGGTAAGAGAGTGATAGGCAGTAGGACAGTAAACCCTTAACCTAATTAATTAGGACAATATCTCCTAGACAGTTCAGGGCTTGTGTTACATTGCGCCAGTCCTACGTAGTGGTTGGTGGTGCTGTGGTTAAACGCCCAGGCCTCTCCCATTGCATTAGGCTGCCAATTCTAGGCTCTAACTTATCTTTCCCAAAGTTATTTTTCCTAAATTGTGAAATTTTTCGACCCCCCCCTCCACAAAAAGACCAAACATTTTCTCCGTCCCACCTCCGCCCCCAATAAATTTTTGGGAGCAAAATGCATAAAATGTTTGGTCCTCCCACAATACATATAAACCCCATCCACCCCCAAATAAAAGTTTCGGGATGGGAATAAAAATTTTCTCCGGTTACTCCCAGTCCGAAGAAACTATCCATCCCCCGAAATGTAATATCTCCCAGTTTGAAGAATTGTACACCTAGGCCCCAGATCCCTCCCCCAAATTTTGTAAGTAGTTCCGAAATTTTGTCCTGCCCATCCGAAGAATCTGTGGATTATTCAGAACTGCCTGTGGATTTTTCTGGATCACAACCCTAGTAAGTTTTGTACTAGAGTACGCATATAATTGTTCCGCCGGAAAACTGGATTTTTCCTGTTTTTTTCCAAAAAACCGGAAAATCTGTATTCTGGGGGGGGGTGAGGAACCCCTCTGGGGGGGGAGGGTGAGCGCTATGTCTGGGTTCTTCGTTTAATTTAATTAATTGTCGAGCTAACTCAGAACTTTTAGGTAACCGCACTGGGATTAGGGATTTCGTAGCGTGTTATCGGTCCAATCCCCCCTTTCCGTTAGGCGCCAGACTGTCCGGCATCCCCCAAAATTTATCTCCCCCACTGCCTTGGCAAGGCTCGTCCGGGTACGAATCTATTAGAAAGCCGTCTGGACAATATCTCCTAGACAGTTCAGGGCTTGTGTTACATTGCGCCAGTCCCACGTAGTGGTTGGTGGTGCTGTGGTTAAACTCCCAGGCCTCTCCCATTACACCAGGAGGCTAGCATCAACAGGAGTTGTAGCACACCTTACTGGATAAGCTTACATCGACTTGCTGAAATAATCTGCTATCACAACCGTGGATCTGTTACCACCGAAAGTTGGTCTATACGGCCCTATGACATCAATTCCGATCTTTTCGAAAGGGTAACGCGCATACACCGGTGTCAGCGGTGCTATCAGCTTAGTAGTATTATCTGACTGATCTGACACCAGTCCTTAACATCACGGAACATTGCTGGCCAATAAAATCGGGGATGAGACGCCCCACAGTTTTGAAAATTCCTAAATGACCAGCGACGTTATCGCCATGGTTAAGGTTCAGAATCTGCTCACGTAAAGATACAGAAACAAACAACCGAAGCTTATTTCCCTTGGTTCTTCGAAAAAGGAGACCATTGCGACGACGAACGCACCTAGACAGCGGGGTCAGATTTCCCTAGCTTTTATAAAACGCTTTGCAATCAGTATATGCTTGTTGCACACACCGAACTCTATCTTCGGTCGATAGAGGCCCGGTTATCTGTTAAAGCATAAAGATCATTCACGGCGGAGCAGACTGCTGGCTTTTGATTTGCAACACCGGACAGTGAATCCGCCACAGTGTCCTCACGTCTGTCTTGAATTCAGCCAAAGTTATTATCCGATAGGTTATTCAGCTTGCCCATAAAGCGTCCCATAGAATTGATATATACGAAAGGATTATAATCGGTACACAGGAGAAAACTCGTGCCATAAAGATACTGATAAGATAAAGATATGCTTTTCAGAGGGCTGTCTGTCCGTCGTCTAACATGTACCGGATTATGGTGTTGGATGATGAAGGGTAGCCCCAACCTGAGTATCTGGAAGTTTGGGGATATTGTTTCCAAGCTTCTGAGTTAGCTTACGAATTCGGTAGGATTTATATTCTTTGAGCTTTTGAGGCGAGACATTATCGTATCAGCCTGGTAATCACTATGGAAAGGGGTGGTTTGCCCGCCTTGTTGATTTTCGGAATATTTGGGAGGCTCCGAGTAATCCCATGCGAGCCATGGTGATGCTGGAGATGTTTCGGGCAAAGGATCATGTTTGCAAACCCTTTCGGATCTGGCTTCATGCCTTTTTCGCATTCTGGTCGAAGCTACCCCTAATAGATATTGGGGTAATGGTAAGACTGCGGCGCACACGATTACACCATTTTCTTCTGCGTTCTTCATTTCAAATTTCGGTAGTTAGAATTCTCTTTATGTAAATTTAGTTTTTCTCATTTCTTTGGATTAAATTCGTTGGTCTTTTCTCTTTAAGTCACGTCGGGTGAAATTACCTTTGCTGTGTAGATTGCGCTGTTTCGGACCTTTTGTCTGGTGATGTGCAAATTCTTGCCTGTAGTGGGGCTTGGCCTTCCGTGGTGTTGGGTATGCTTTCCTAACATCTTTTTATTGCTTGGTAACGTTATTCTAGTACTAGACGGCTTTAGTCAGGAACGCCAGTGGCCGAGCGTTCCGGCTCTTGGCATTGTATCCAGTCGGAAGCCCTGTTTTCAGATGTTCCTTGAGTTCCCTAGCAGTCACTAAAATTTTATTAATTCTTTTCCGGTTATTTACTTTGTAGCGGGTCTTACATATTTATCGCAGGTATAGTCGGGTATGCGAATCGGGGCTTATTTGTTGGCTTGTTTCATAGTTTCCTCATATTTTGTCATGTTGCTCCGTCGTTGCTATTATATTTGTTGTGTGTTCTAGACTGTTTGTGGTTGTGTTGGACTCTCCCCTGGTCCCCCCGTCCTATCGTGTCGTGGAGGTGGAAGTGCTCCTCTATGAAGTGGCTCTGCGGATGTGCCGGTCTGGGGTACGCGTAAGTAGTGGCGGTCTTGCCTTGCTCGGCGTTCGTTGCGGGCGATTTGTCGCATCTTGGACTTTGTTCTTTTTGGGCGTCTTATTGCCACCCGGTTCGATCTTTGTCCAGGGTGTCCTGACTTGGCTTCAGGCTGTCTGTCCTGGTCTGGTTGACTTTCAGTGATTCTCGGTGCTTTTGTGATGTTTTCGTTGTGCTGGTCTGCCGCTCTGGTGTTTCTGTTCAGACGTCTGCCCGCCCTGTTGTCGGTTGCCGCGCTTCGTGCGCCATTGGGCGCGGTGTGGTTTCTTTGTGCCGTCTGCTGTGGCCGGTTGCTTGCTGTCTGACTTTGTGATTAGAGCCGTCCTTTCTTCGTGCTTCTACAAACACTGGCTCTTCATTCTTGTGCATTTTATTGTGATGATCAACAATATTTTGGTTTATTCTACTGGCATTAATCTTGCAGCTTTGACTTCTCGCTTGCCATGTTGTTGCCTTACTGAGATGGCCGGTTAGCCCGATTTTGTCAATTACAATTTTGTAAGTTTTTGTTTTCTAGCTGTTCTGTCTAATTTCCAGTAAATCTGTCATTTTTAGGTCATTTGATTTTCGTGGGGGGGGTAAATTGCTGGGTGTTGAGTGGTACCTGTTGCTGTCGGCCGCTCCGGTGCGGTTGGTTTGTGCATGTGTTCGGCTTTGCCTTGTTGGTCTGGTTGGATTGCATTGTGTACCGTGATATGTGAACTGATCGGGGGCAGCCGATTATTTTCTTTCCAGTTAGTTGGTAGTGTGCCTAGTGGCACGGAAGTCTACCCGGATACGTGGCGGTGTGCCAACGTTTTTATTTGTTTTGTTAACCGCGCATTTTACCATCTAACATTTAATTCAGATAGCGCAATCTAACATTTTCTTTTCCTTAATTTTTCTAATCACGCTACCAATTCGGTGGACACGCCGCGAAGGGGCGGGCGGCGGCAAGAGTAGAATATAAGAAATATCCGTGAGCTAAGCCTAAGTATACGGTAGTTGATTCTGAACTAAAATGTGACATTTTATGAATAGTCAAGATAAAACAATGGTTAGCTATTTTTGTTACTGAAAGTGACTCATCGTACACATATCTAGTCCGATCGGAGTGAATCAGCTCTGGGTTGTTTCGTGAAGCAGGTCGGGGACTTTTGTGAGTTGGGTCGTTTTTGCCATTTTTACGAGTTTAGTGGTCACTTTTATACCTTTTGTGAACTAATTTGTTGTAAATTTGACTGCCTGTTTCTGCAGTCTGGTGTTTCATTATAAATTTTTACATGGTGATGTGTAGTGCTGATCTAAATATATACGCTTCATATTTCAAATTTGTGGATCCATATGGCACTTTCCTAATCACGCTTACGCATTTTCCATTTGTCGAGATTAACATTATATAATCTCCCTGAGGTTAGCAGTTCCATTGAATGAGTCAGAGTTGAAACCAATTGAGTCAGATAGACTATGTCGAGAAATCAATGACTCAAAGTTTAACTAGATTGAGACAGTTGTATTTCGATATTTATTAGCGATTATTGCTTGGAACTGCAAACTTATTATATATATTATTACTATCTTAAAAAACATCCTCAGAAGACATCGCATACGCAAAGGCCATATATAATAAATTCAGCACAGCCAAACACAGGGACAAAATAAAAATCGGTTTTAGAAGGCCCAACATCACCCGGGCCTGACCGGGCCCGGGCCGGCCCGGGAGGCCCGGTGGTCATGAATCGGGCCGGGCTCAAGCGTTCGGCTGGGTTCGGGCCCGGGCCGGGCCTCTCTCATAAAAAGAGGCCCGGGGCCGTGACCGTGACCGGCCCGGCCCGGGGCCCGATACAAGGCCCTGGCACAACTGTACTTTAGCACCATTATTTTGTCAGAATCCAAGTAGTTTGTAATTTCGTTTTTCCAATTAAAATGAGTTGAAATTTAGGGTTTCATTGTGTGACTCATTCAATATATGACGCAAACTATCTTTTGGGCAAATCTGAGTGCATGACTCAAAAGTGGCACTGTAAACCTGAAGTTAGCAGTTCTAAGCAATAATCGCTAATAAATATCGAAATACAACTGTCTCAATCGAGCTTTGAATAAACTTTGACTCATTGATATCTCAACATACTCTATCTGACTCAATTGGTTTTAACTCTGACTCATTCAACGGAGCAGCTAACTTCAGGGAGGTCATTATATATGGTATCAGAAATGGTGATCATTTGCCTACGGTTTAATGTCCTTACTCTTGATTGACGTGAGTCTACACATGAGCAATTATTCCTACTGATTCGGGATCGATTGCTCCTTACCTTTGGATTCGTGGCCGCCCTGTCCCATAGAAACATCTTGATGGACATTGAAGGGGCGTCTAATAATGCATATCGGACAGTGTTTGGCAAAGTTAAGGTCAAAAGACTTTTCCGCTTCTGTCAGACCATCCAAAGAAATGTCCAATTAAACGGACTTTGTTCGCTATATGAGCAGTCGCAACTAATAGAATTGATGCACCGCAGTACACAACCGTCAAACAATGGGTTAGTATCTTTGTCCTTAATTCAGTTGGATTTTGTACTACCAGCTTGGAACCGTCTTCTGTCTAACCTTACCATCACGAGGAATTGCCGCGGTTGATGAAAATACGGCAAATATTCCTGCATATTTTTCAACAAACCTGGCTTTCACCTGACAAGCTCAGCTTATTCAACCACTGGGATAATAACAGTTATCGTACAATAATTTATAACAACGCTCTCCGCTCTAAACTTAGCCATCCTCACCCTGTCTATTCTGCTCGTCACGCTCTATGAAGTCCGCCATGCCACCCAAATCAGAATCCGCCAGCTGCAAAATGGAAATCAATGGCTCGAAATCAAAAATATGTGGACAATGATAATAACATCAATAATAATGCTAATCATATATTTTTCCAAAGAAATTTGCTCTCGTTCATTCCCAAGAAACCTATGCTCCATCGGTTGATAATTCGCTTATTGCTTTTTTATCTTTTACGCAACATTTGATTTAATTTGTTTCCTATACCTCATATTTTTTACCTATTAGTACATGCAATAATAAAGTAGTCTTCATATTCAGTAAACATTCTATTGCTTGAATTAATGTAACATGTGACTTCATTAATGGCATTTTTGTTTTAATTTAGAGTTTCAGCTTTCTGTAGTTAGTGTACTGCAAAAGTGGTTGGGAAGTGAGACTGCTTGGTTGGGAAGTTAGACAGATTCGCCACCCCTGGGTGTAACGGCGTAAACAGAGAATGCAAGAGAAGGAAAGACGTTAGGAAGAAGGCAATTGAAAAGAATTAGTATGTGTAATGGAATTAGTAAAACGTGATACGAAAATTAACCCAAAAATGGTCAAAAAGTGGTCTCAACTAGTTTATCAGCGAAGAAGAAGTCTTATGCCATGGATTTGTGAAGAAGATCAACGATCATCAATCTGGAATGTAGTTATTTAACAATGTCCAAGCATTAATTGTATAAATTGTTCTATGTTTGTCGAGCCAGAGTTGTCTAGTACTCAAAACTAAGGGAAATTCTTAAATAAGGTTCAAGAGCAAGATTACGTTTTTGTGTCGTAATCTTAACACTCCAAAAAGGAGTGTTCTAAAAAGGTTTTGTTTTGGTTTGACTTAAGTCAAACCTTTTCCCCCTCTTTTCTTTTCTTCCTCTTGTTGGGCCTCTTTCTTTTAGGGCCCAACAGTTGTCTTCTCCTTGAGCTTTTGGCCGAAGACAAAGCCAGCAAGGAGAAAAATGAAATTAACGTAGTTTTCAGCCCAAGCCATGACAAGAAGGGGGCCGTTGCCCTTTATTAATAATAACATCACAATAATAAGTAGCTAGGACAACACACGTAGGTATATAGTAGGTAGTATGTAATTTATAATCCCTGGAAAATTATACAATTCGTGCAACAATTAGTCAAAGTTGTAAAATTTCGTAAAATTGTCCCTTTGGTTGCGTTTACGTGTTAAAGAAAGTTTTGCAAAATTCTGCTAGAATTCAGGACCCAAAATATATCAAAAAAAGGGTCAGTTGGAGGGCAATAATTTTAAAATATCATTAATATTGACCCTCGGTGGCCAGCTGGCTCGCCCCGCCGCTGCGCCCCTAGTGTAAAAGGTGGCAAGCTTCTAGAAAGTTCCAGAACCTTCTAGAAGCTTTGCCTTAAAATCAAAGAAAAAGTCCGACCCGAACTCACTAATGACCTGTCATCGAGCTGTCAGCAAAACTGTCAGCTCGATCCCAAAATTTTCAATTCCAGTCAGTGTTCGTTGAATTGCAGCCGAGAGAGGTTGCTTTCCCCCTCCCTTGCAGTGCGTCTCCAGTGCCATTGTCATGGCATGGGGAATTCAAGCGCACTTTCCCCTGGTTAGGACGCTTAGGGACTTTTCTCTGACCCACACTGGTCAGAGAAAAGAAATTGAGATTTTCACTCGAACACTACCTTTTAGGGGCCAGATGGGTTTGTTATACCCGGCCAAATTCCTGCGATTTTCGGCCATTTGGCCACAGTTTTGCAGGCCTTCGGGCCAAACTTTTTTATGTATTTTTTTAGGCCATTGGGCCAATTTTTGTGATATGCTTTTTGAGGTCTTCGGACCAATTTTTTTATGCAGTTTTGGGCCACGAAAGCCCCATTTTTAACCAGTAAAATTGGGCCTAAGGCCAGATCTTTAGTTCCATAGCATGCGTGGGCCTTCGGGCCACTTTTATTTCATTCTTTATTACTATCATCATTATCATTTTATTATTTAAAATAATGGGGCAGCTCATGTAAACCCCTCCTGTCTGATGGAGGTCTTGAGAATTGCCCCTACTTTTGTTTTTCTGTTTTTATATCCGACACTCTCTTGCTATCGAGGTTTGTTGGCCTCCGCCCTTTATTATTCTATCTTATTTTCATTATTCATTGTTTGCATTTTTCGGTCAAGCCACGACCATGATTTTTACCATTTTTAACAGGGTCCTTTTGGCCTAAAATTGGGGTTTCGGGATTATTAAGTGGGGACCCAACCCCTGAGTTTGAGCTAGAGGGTCCCTTTGCTACGACCCTAGAATATTAAGTTAGTAATAGGAATAATTACCCCACAGCCGGCAACTAGGAGTTGCCGGCCTTGTTGTTTTGTCACGGCTTTGTTAAGCCTCAAAAATTCATTGTCTGTAATTTGTAATTGTTTGCTGTAGGTCGGTATTAAAAAATAATAGGTTACCAAAAGTGTGAAACGAGTTTTAAAATGGAGTCCTAAAATAATCGCTTGTCTTATAATCTGTCATTTTAAATAATTAATAATCAAGCGTTTCGCGGGGAATGACCGGCTTCCCCAGTAGTTAAACTAATTGTTGTTAGTAGTTTTGTTTAGTAATGATTGCTTAGCAATCATTACTCACGTGGCTTTCTAAACTCTAAAACTTTCCGCAAATTTCTACAAAGTTCCCAAAGTTCTGCGCTATAAGTCGAGTTTTAATACCTTAAAACTCGCACCAAAATCTCAACCAGTTTTCCCTTAAAGTAGCAGTTAATATTATCAAGATATGTTTGATATAATAGTTAGGAAGTTAGAATGATAAATGTATGTAGAACTAGACTTTGGTTGAATCGCAATCATAACCGTGTTTGTAGTTAGGATTAGTTAGGTAGCAGTTAGTTAAGAAATCTTATGTTGAATGTGTGGTTGTGTGTGTAAATGCGCATGTGCTAATTCCTGTGATTGTGTTTGTATGGGGGCAACTCACGTAAACTCCTTCTGTCCGATGAGGGTTGTGAGCTCTGCCAGAAGAGAATGATGCTCAGGTAATAGGCAGGAAAGAGGTATACTTGAGATGCATGTGAATGAATGTAGGTGAGGTTAATATGAGTGTATTCTAGTCTGAATGAGGCATGGATGCGGTATGGTTAATATGAGTGTATTCTAGTCTGAATGAGGCATGGATGCGGTATGAATGTAGTATAACTGTTTCTTAAGTAGCAGTCTGAATGTGTAAATGCAGTATAAATGTAGCATAACTGTCGTTGGTTGACAATTCAAGTGTCTGTATAAGTGGTGCATGAGTGCGATATAAATGATCCTTAAGTAGTTATCCCAATAATTGTCCAAACGCTGTATGAACTTTGTTTAGCTAAGAAATAGGATTACGTAGCTAAGTATTCAGTTATCTGCGATGTAGTAATGTATATGTGATTGTTGCAAGTTTATGTGGTGCGATTGATAACAATAATTAGGAATGTGACAGAGTAAATGCGTGGCAACTGACTGTGCACATGGCATGTGTGAAACATCAAAATCATACCAAGATTCACATGGTACGCGGGAAAACAATAGTAAGTAACGTAGTTTTCTTAATGAATAAATCTTGTACGCATGTCTGGAAGTTTGTGAATGCATGAGTATTTAGGAGTGCAGGTTTAGGCTCAAGAATAGCAAATAGGCAAATGAGGTTCAGACCGAGGGATCTAGGGTAACGGGGACCCCGCATTAGGTCCTTATCAGTCGGAAAAGGGATATCCTCGATTCGTCCGCGTAGGCCACTCTTTGTTAAGAGTGCGGACGAATCGCATGAAGGAAATCTCTCCAGTAGTTGATTTTTACGCAAAATTAATGCATTATCTGTTTAAAAACTGTTGTTTTCGCAATTTCCGTATAAAACGTAAGAGAATAGTACGTAAAACCAGTAATGGAGGTAGTTTTAAAGTTTTCAGTATCGTTTCTTTTAGTTTGAGATCAATACACATCGGTATTACTATTTTTAGTCAAATTAGCTATATTCAACTTATATTTCGCTTGTAATAATGACAGTTGTCACCTCTTTTAGTTCGAGACCGGTACATGTTGTTATTGCCATTTTCAGTTGATTCAGTCATATTCAACCCAAATTTCGTTCATAATTATGACCGCAATGACGGTCTGGCACCATTTCATGTCAGTGCCTGTGTTCAAGGACAAATCTAGCGAAATTCTGTCTTACAACATTCAGCAAGGGTAAAAGCTCAACCCTGCTCAGCCAATAGTCGTTACAAATTTGGTTTATAACAACCCTTCGCAAATGGTAATAGTAAGTATCGGTAAATTAATAACTTTAGTTAATACTGAGTAGTAATCAACAGTGTACCTGAAATAAGGGAAATAACAGATAGCTACGTAAGTATTATGAATAATTTATTAAAACCATCTTCCAATAGTTGTAAAATTACCAAGGTTCAAGAATTAAACCAGTTTCTGAAGTTCGACGCTTGTTGAAGCAGGAAGTTGTTACCTTCCTCGTTTGGGACCCGGGAAATTGGAGGTCCCAAATCTAACTATTACACTTTTATCAAATCTGCGTGTTAACTCTTTCCTAATTAGTTAACATTTGTTACAAGCAGGAAGTTGTCACCTTCCTCGTTCAGACCTGGAAAACTAAAGGTCCTAGGTCCAATTACGCCTGAACAAAGTAACAGTACGCCTTTCAAGACAAATAAATATTTGCCTGTTTCGAAAGGGTCTAAAATAGCATCAATTCCACGTTTCCAGTTTGAATTGCACTGAAGCAAGATGTGCAAGGCAAAATCATGTTGTAACTGCAATTTCTTGCACAAGAGTGCAAGAAATTGTCCGAAAAGCGGTATTTCGTCCCAAAATTAATCAGTAATATTGTCAAAACTGCTCAAAACTACGGCATTCTCACTAAACTGTCAAGTTTTCACAACAAATGCAAGTTTATAAGTCTAATTCTTGTTCAGAAAGCCAAAAGTTTGAGTAATGGTTGCTGGGTTCGAATCCCGCACCTATAACTTGTACTAATGGGTTTTAACCCATTTGATTCAGGTGCGGACGAGCGAGTATCTCTTGCCTGGATTAGCCGAAATCTGCCTCTGAATTAGTGAATCAATTGAATCAGCCCTGTGTAATCGTATAATATTGGAAGGCCGAAGAGCCAGTATCAGACAGTTGGAAGCGGGAACTATTTGGAATCAGACATTGTTTGGACCTCAGAGTAGGTGTTCTTACTGAGTCAGAGATTGACATAGACTCTTAAAGGCAGGGACGGTTTTGGAACTGCACTGAATCATCTGTGGGACCTAAAGCCTAAAATCTGAACCTTGTGGTATTTTGAAAATCCGAACTTTGTATTTTTGAATTCAAATTAGATCTAAAATGCTGCTTTCTGCCATCCTCACCCTTCTTGGGATTGAAATGCGCATTGCTCTAAACTGAGTGATTAGATCGGAAGAATAAAGAAGAGATTAAATAAAAGACTTGTACTAACCCCATAACCGGACCAGGCAACCCCCAACCGGACCGACCCTTGCATTGTCCCCTTAGGTGACCGAACAGCATCCGAAAGTGCTATTGTTACTGGCATTTCGGGCTCACCCATAGACCGGAACCTTGTACTACTAACAACTTTAAACTAGTTAATTTTACCTTTTCTGTAGTTATTATTATTATTATAATATTGTCCTTGGTAAGGAGGTGTAGTTATTATTATTATAATATTGTCCTTGGTAAGGAGGACGGACAAAGAGTTTTAATTTAAAGCACGAGCACAAGCACATAGGGACCGCACAGTGGAGTTTGTGATAGATTTAATAGTTAGTTAGTTGACCACAAGAGGAAGAAAGAAAGAAGTAGCTGAGCTAAGTTAAAGAGTCAAAACCTTGTCCCTATCAATAACAATTAGTTTGGGTAAAAGTGAGTACTGGCAACTCTGGCAAACTGTAACCTGTTTGCCTACATTATCTGAATTGTGTCGCTGTTTACTGTTTATACCGCACATTACCTTGTTCGTAGTTTGCTTGACCCCTGTACGAATTATAATTATCGCTCTGTTATTATCCTTATTATTATTATTATTAATAAACTGCAGTGCCTTACAGTCAGTCTCTTGAACTAAGACATTTAATATTGATCAAGACATTGGAGCCATATTCGACCCCTGAACAAGTAAGTGATTTAGTCTGACCCCTTGGGCCCTACAAAGACAACATCACGGATTTGAGATCTTGATTTGTCAATCAAGATCTATTCAACAAAGTTCATTGTTACTGAACTAAGCCTATCCTTTGGGAAGCAAGTGTCGACCCCGCTTGCTAAAGAGATCATCAGAAGCCCTACCTCTATCAAACGGACTCACGATCTAGACCCCAACCCAGGTTGGCCGCAAGGAATTCTCAGTTTTGGACACATCACCTGCTGAGAATCCGGTGCCTAAGTTTATCTCCCTGATAAACGTGCCGACCTTCCGTGCTTTGAAGTGGTTGTTACCCAGAGCTAGCGTCTTGTTAGACCGAAACGGAATAGAATCTCGTCGGAAAGAAATTTGAGCCAAATCTTAGCCACTTCATTACATATGACTTCGAAAAGTATATAACAACAGTCTAATTGTCTAACAGTTCAAACTAACCTAGTAAGTTCGGATTTCCGCTAAGAAAAGGTAACTGGTTGGCAAGTTCTACTATAAGTTTGTGCGTACAACTGGTTCTTCTGTATTGTTGAAATAGCACAATATTTGTGTTTTATAATCGACCTGTCAGGTTGTACCTGTACGACATTAAATGGTTGGTGTGTG